>JAHWFP010028060.1:4482-22481 GCA_023313725.1 Lithobius niger
GGTTACTTTAATGATTTAAAGGAGAAACAGTAGAAGTATAAATTAGCTAAGATGAAAGTTGCGTCTTTGACCTCAAAATGCAGCCATCTGATGGTAAATAATTTGTCACCTATGGAAAAAGTGACTTGGCCAATTTGCCGAATAAGCTTTCAAAATCTCACAGAGGGGGAAAATTGCCCCTTTACCCCCCCCCCCCACCCCCCCCACAAGTTACGCCATTGGGCCGAAAGATTTGCTGATGCACCTGCCTACACCATGCTAAATCCATCCTCTGATCGTAAAGGTATACGTATGGACTAACACTAAAATTTGCTTTGTTCATCGGGCGACGCCGCTAACCCGTCACGTTTCACACAACAAAGTCTTCCTCCAGTACGTTCATTTCTTCTCATCCTGCTTGTGTTCTACATATGAATTTTAACTAAGCATTCGAGTCGCACATCCACGATATGCGGTGCAGTGTTGCGAACACTTCTTTGATGAGTGGGATGAAAATCGAGTGCGGATCGATGGCTCTGATCGCGTCGCGTACATGGAACAACGTTGCGTGCGCAGTCTCATCCGAGTGTTCGACGTCCGCGAAGGCGTTCGGGTTGCTACTCTTCAGAAACGGAGGAGAGAGAGCACCAATAGAGATGTAGAGAGGGCAACCCGACAAGGTGCCCAAGCATCAGAAAATCTGCAACCTTTCGGGGTTGCCCGCGTCTCGTTATCAGGCAACAACGAACAGTTTTAAGGGTCCCCGCGCACACGCGACCAATCCGGGCGGCCAGGTCGCTGCGGCCAATGAGAATGCTTAATGTATACGTAGCAACGCCACTTGGCCTCGGCGGCCACTGGGGTCCCGAGTGGCGTGCAGGCGACCACAGGGTGCCCATATACTTTCTCAGTGTTCATTTTCACCACTTGATCGAGAATAATCAATGAAAAACGGACATAGCCGCGCGGTACGTCGCCGTTGTTTTTGGCCGCGGCGTCCACTGGCCGCACGACCTGGCCGCCCAGTGTACGGGAGCCCTTAGTGAACAAGTGTAAGTCATATAAAAAATACTGTTCGAGAAAAATCATTCTAAAAAACGCAAACTCCAAACGCACTAGTTTAAATTTAAAACTAAAATGTCTATCTGCTAGAGAATGTTGGACGTGATGGAAGAGGTCCAGCTTCACCTATTTACTCACGGTTTTGCTTACAGTCTTCTAAATCCAAGTAAGAGAATTCTAAATCAATTCTAATAGCGTTAATTAAAAACAGTTAAATGGGTGCTTTAGCCGTACGGATAGCGATGTTCAATATACTTCGTCTAAAATTCGTCTTATAAGGTAATCCATTAATTCGCGTATTCATTAAGGTTAGCTTATCCCAAAATCGTTCCATTAATTTAATCCATTAATTAAAATTAAAAAAAAAATCTACCAATGTCTGGACTAGAACCAGCGTCGTCAACCCAGCGTCCCCAGCAAGTTTTTGCGGGAGGGGGAGTAGGGGACGTCAAAAAAAAAAACGGAATTGAAAATGGGTGTCCGACAATTCAGCAAAGAGGTGCGAGGAACCTTGGAAACCCGTAAAACAACCAAGTTTCAGTTGTGTTATGCCTGTGTAAAACGCGTAAAAGCCTATTTTACAGATTTGTTTAATAGCAATAAATAAATGGCTTGGCCTATTTGTCCATTTTTTTCAAAATTAACTTTTAGTGTTGGGTCTGGGGGGGGGGGGGAGTTAAAAGACTCACATTTAGAAGTAACCCGATGTTAAAAGTAAAATCTGGCCAAAACGGACAAATGAGTCATTCATTGTTATTGAAAAATTCTAAAAACTGACTTTTATATCTTTTATAGGTATAAAACAGGTGAAAATTAGTTGTTTTACAGTACTCTAGGGGACTTAAAACACCCCTCTGCCTCATTGGACTCATCGATTATACGTTCCATGATTTTAAAGGGAACACAAGTCAAGACAATGGGTCGATAATTTGTCGGGTCAGAGGAATTTCTTCAAATGGGTAGTCAGGGCGTTGTGTTTTGGGGCCTCTTTAAAACGTCATGGTAGTTGGGCCCCATCGCTACCAGTCGGCGGGTCCTGGTTAACGTAATTCTTATCAGGTCGCTGCGTTGACCCTGTTTTTAATTCAACCTTTGCCGCCCCCACCCCCACCCAACTGAATTCCTGGGGGGGGGGGGAGGGCGTAGGATGGATGACGCTGATTCGAATCTAGGAAATGGTAGAATTGTTTATTTTAATACAGTATGTTAACAACAGTCCCCCCCCCCTTCCCTCTTCCCTAACGAACCCTCACAGATATTTGCGCAAATGAATTGATGACTGATCTACCTACGTTTCAATGATCCCTTTTTAAAATTCTTTACAAAGTGGATCCTACAAATTCTATGAAATTCTAGTAAGTGGATGTCTTTAGTAGTACGGTACACAAATTCACAATTGGGCGCTGTATTTCGTCAACTATTTGACCTGAGCCTTAATAGCACATGACACACGTTTATTGAGTTATAAGTGAAATCATTGTTTTTGTTGTATTGTTTTTTTTAAATTTTTTTTGTCATTGAAATTTCCTGGTTGGTTTTAAAACTTGGTTCCTTCCCTGATCATTTCACAGCTGTCTTATAAATAAATAAATAAATAAATGAATAAATAAATAAATATTTGTTGCGAAGTAACAGGTCTGGCAAGGATTGGGTACGATCATTAAAAGTCAGCCTAAAAGTGGGACGTGGAAGATGCCAACTGTAAAAGGTAAATAGCACAAAAATTTAAATGGAGTATAAAGGGGCGGGGAGAACTGACCAAGCTAAAACATATACAAAGATAAAACTGCAATAAAATATTATAAAAACTACAAAATAATGTAAATACAGGCCAGAAGTCCGTTGTGAAGCAAGATCAAATAGAATTACAAAAAAGTAGCAAAGATTAAAACGGCCCAAGAATTAAGTAACCGTCAAAAATTTGGACATATTCTATGTATGTAGTTTTGATTTAAAGGGGTTCAGGGTTGGCAACCATCACCAACTCGCCAGGAAGACTGTTCCACACTTTTACAACACGGTTAGCAAAAAAATATTTACGGTAGTTCGTGTGTGAAGACCCCACAACCAGTTTAAGTGGATGCCCTCGAGTCCAATAATCCCTATGCAGTTCAAAGAATTTTGAATAATCAAAACTGACATGGCCATGCAACAACGAGTAAGTCAAGAGTGTCCAAGTTTAAGTCGATCTGCGTAGGGTTTAAATTTAAAGCCACGCAGTGATGTTGTAAAGCGCCTCTGGACCAATTCAATGTGGTTAATATCCCGGACCAGGTATGGGGACCGGACAGGGCCCGCATACTCAAGAATGGGCCGAACGTAAACTTTAAATGCACGTACCAAGGTGGTTAGGTCACCAGAAGTAAATAACGTTTTAATCCAAGCGACTCGCTGGTTGGCTGCTTTAACAATATGACTGCAATGGAATTCAACCTTCAAATCGGAAGTGAACCATACGCCAAGGTTTTTAACAATCTCAGTGCGTGGTAAATTCGATCCAGGCAGCAGAGAATAAACAAAGTTAAAATTGGATTTACCAACAGGAAAAAATATTACATTTGTTGGGTGCTAAAGACAGCTGCCACAATGAAGACCAATCTGTTAGTTCTGTAGTGGCAGTTGAGAAGGCATTGCTCCACATCATCAGCAAATTTGTTTAAAACTTGATGACTTGACTGTTAAATCATTTATAAAAATGACAAAAGAGTAGCGGTCCTAGAACACTACCCTGCGGCACTCCACTCAACACTTTCCTGACATCAGAGTGCTTATCACCCACAAGAACACACTGGAAGCCTTAGACAAAAAAATCAGTCAGCCGGTTGAGCAACTTGTCCCGAAAACCAACGTATTCTAATTTAGCTAATAATTTACTGAGGACCACAGAATCAAATGACTTTGCGAAGGCGATGAGGATGAAATCAGTGGGAGTGCCCTCATCAAGTGAACATTCCAGTCATTCAACAGGGAAAGAAGTTGTAAACAAGTGGATCTCCCGGATGAAAAAACAAATTGATCGTCCCGAAGGAAGTCATGGTCCATAATGCAAGAAAACAAGTGTGTGGATTATACGTTCCATGATTTTACACGGAACACGAGTCAAAGCTATGGGTCGATAATTTGTCGGGTCAGAGGAATTTCTTCAAATGGGTAGTCAAGTCAGGGCGTTGTGTTTTAGGGCCTCTTGACAACGTCATGGTATTTGGGCCCCATTGCTAAAAGGGACCAGGCTAACAAAATTGATATCACGTCGCTGCATTGAAAATCAGTTTAAATAAGTTATCGTCTTGACACATGCATAATTTCCCAAATAATTACGTGAAATAGGGGAGGGGGTTAAATCAGTGCAAACTACAAACCTTACACTTGAAGTATGTGACTTTACCTTCTGTTTCTTAAAAATGCTTTAACTTGGCGTTCAAACAAATAATAAACACTACATACACGATTTAAACGACGTAAGGCACTAATAAAATTACTTAAATGATGTTTTGAAACAAAGAACTTGTAACCACCCTCTAAGCATTCCTAATAAAAATCGTAAAGGATTCATAATCAACTCGTCACAAAATCCCCTTTGAAAACAAAATTTAAAAATGTTTTTTGGGGGGGGGGGGGAGCGAACTGATGATTCTGATGCTGTTTTGCCACTAAATTATTAAAGCAACATACCGCCTGCCTTATAGCCATCCGCCTGCCTCACAACACCCACGCGACGATCACACCCGCGTATTTACCACAGCTAAGGTCAACTGAGACGGCAGCTTCGTTCCTCGCAGTGAAAAAAGATAGCTACTGTCTCAATTGGCATTGCGCCTAATAGTCCAGCCAGCGTGAACTCATTGATGGTGTCGTCACAAACCGGAATGATTCTCGTATTTTAAAATCACAATTTATAATTTTCTAGACTAGTGTCTTATAATTTTGCTTCGGCGATCTATTGGAATAATTAATTTAAATTTTTACCGCATTAGTCTATTAGATTTTAGATCTCATGATAATTATTAGAAAATTAGTAGATAGATGTACACACAGAGATGAAACGTCATGATTATTGTACGCGCGCAATGCATGATTTAGTGACGGGTCGTTTAGTAAATAAAGTTCCATTACATTCAACAGAAAATCGCCTAGACGCCACATTTGAAAAAGGATTTTTAGCAAGGGAAAGACTAACGGTAAGGAAACAGACCTTTCGGAGCCGTACTTGATGTGGAGGATCGAGAAAAAATGCGCTGGGAGGTATATCCCTTTAATAAATGATCCCGAAGTTGCAGCCGGGTTAATAAGCGACATCCATACGGAATACGCATTTCAAGAGTGTGTGTACGAAAACTTTAAATGCATTTTAAAGAAATCTGTAATCGCCACTTCTTGCTGCAATGAATGCAACAGCTAAACGCGAAGATTACGTTCTAAAAGACCGCATCGATGACCGATGTACAATGGGCACATAATTTTTTTCATTTGTCAAATTTGCACCCGTCATTTTGAGCTTCTTGTCACGTTCGTGTCTTAATGAGTGGGTGGGGCGTTCCATTCTGTCCTTTAGAGTTATTGGGTCATTCTCTCTCTCTCTTTCCCTTTGTATTTATGGACTCATTAGTAAGTGGCAATGCCGTTCCTGCCACAACTCCTTGCGCCATCTCTGGACAGACACAAGAACGAGCGCAAGCTTTTTCTGCGTAATGGTGGTGCTGTCTCCATCTACCGGCGAAAATACGAAGTCCTCGGCGCAACCAAAATTCCCACGGACTGATAAACAGGCTACTGACTCGGGAGGCGAATTATTATCAGGATGAATTTGTCGTCGTCAGAACCGTTACGCGTGTTTAATGATTAAATGATTTAATGAGTAGCCCCACACCCGTAGTAGAAACGGGGCCCCTCAAAAACACAAACTAAAGAACATGACATTCACAAATAAAAAAGCTACAACGGATAAGAAAAGGCAAACAAGGCTATGACCGCCTGATATTGGACTTCTTTTTGATTTCGAGTACCGAATTTCAAATTCCAAAATCAAATTCAAATTGCAAATTCTTTTTGATTTCAAATACCGAAAATTTGAAATTTCTAATGTCGTGCGAAACTAAAGGATTTAAAGTTTGACGTTTAACATGGAAATTCATGCTGAACTTACATAACGATCACTGTCGAGGTCCTTGATATGCTTACACGTTTTTGAATGATCCTACTAATATCTCTTTTTTTTTTCTTGGCAAGGCCGCAACTACATTTTTTTTTTGTGTTCCGGGCGAAACCATGATGGTGGGGGTCTTCATCAACCAAAATTATAGGACTATATTTTAAGGATTGGCCTTTAATTTTGATTTATTCCGTAAAGGTTGTGGGTTCGATTCCCCGCTCAGGCAGTCTGACATATAAGTCCAAAACGCAAAGTAAATAGGTTTGCATCTGTATTTATTTAATGCATAAAATATTCACCAATGCTGTGTTCTCGGCCCTGATTCACCTCTAAGTCCGACATTAGCACAGGGAAGCAAACTCAGATAAACCGATTTAAGTTCAAGGTTCTTCTTTACCATCACATATTCTAAAGAATCGGAAATGTGCATCTTATCCTCCTTTAACGTCATTAGATGATCTCAGAACCATACAAGTATAAAAGTTAACAAGTCTAGGATGTGTATTTACAAACACCACGATTAATAGATTTCATGCTACTTTATTCTATAAAGATATATGTCTCTTTGATGGCCACGAATTTTTATTCGGGCACACAAAGATTGTTAATCACCTATGCCATGGATGGGCATTATCGGCGCTCACCCACGCTGCCCTGGCACCTAATGTAGCAGCTTCACTACGCGAAGCATGGAGAATAAGCAACGCTTTCTCATTGCCTTTTTAAACCAAATATCTTGCAGACAATCAACTGATCTGTTACGTTCAGGAAACTATAGCGAAGACGATTTGGGACATCCTAAAAACACGATTTAATGTAGAGTGCCAAGGAATCCAGCTAAAGTACTTGGATCTATTCAACAATATTTCCTGGGAAAGTAATGAAACCAAGAGTGAATATTTTGCAATAATAAAAGTAATTAAGCACGGAGAGCCAAAGGCTCAACAAGAGTTAAATAAACACAGATGCAAACCTATTTACGTTGCCTTTTGGACTTAATATGTCAGACTGCCTGAGCGGGGAGCCACGGCCTTTGGAACCAAAGCCCGAGGTCCTATTGCTGAGCCATACTGACACGGCCTCTGTGTTAATGCTGGTACAGTTATCTACGATACCGACGTGATCCATTTGCTATCAGAGGAATAAAACATTATACTTGGGAATCCGTTTTAGCAACACTTTGTACGGAGAATGCACCTGCTTTGGATATGGTCGAGGAACGACTAACTTAGGTCTATTACCACCTCACTGGGAAAGACGAGACAACGTCACCTTGGCTGCACAGCACAATCCGAACCAGTGGTCCCAAACACTTTTTAATGATTAAAGAAAAGAGTACTAAATATTCACAACCTCGTCAACTACAGCAGCCTGTGGAAGCCCCACAATTCCCATAAATTCAATGCTTGTGATGTCGGCGCTATAATCACGATACGTCCTCTTGCCGTACTAAACATCAATACGAGTTAAGTAAACATTCGTAGAAGAATCTACCTCAACCAGTTATGCAGTCCTGAAAAAGACATAATTTTCGGTAACGTCCAAAACCTACTGTTCGACAGCTTCAATTTGATGAAGAAAATGCTGATGATTCTGCAGGCCTGACTGGATTACTATCGTCATATCGTTTCCCTGATGGTCTAACGCTTAAGCAAACCTATACAAATACAATTGGCTTTTTCCTTTAATTAATCACGTTTTCACATGTTCCACATTAATCATTTATGCGTCACCATTTGCCACCGGGACAGCACGCAATCTTACAAGATTGGAGTGTAATAATGAGACAAAAGAAAAAAGCGGGAACATGGAATGGTGCACATTACAGGGATAACGATTTAGAAAACAAAGTGTTTATATTTTTGAAAGGTCCCAGTAAACATCCTCGATCCTCTGGAGGTTTGCTTCCTGTGTGAAAAAGCAACATGATTTAAGGCAAGCGCAATACAACAGCTCCTGGCGATTATGGCATTGACTTCTTTTGGAACGCAGAGTGGCCTGGTGCATAATCAGCTCTTAATGTGGCTAAAGCTCCTAAATCTTCTAAAGTCTTCTTCACATTGTCATTTTATTGTCAAGAAGGCAAGACTCCGAGCAGCTGCAATCCGTAGATCGTTTCGGTCAGGGGATCGCTCCACGCTTCTTTGGGCCTTAGTTTTATGTCAGGCCGATCCTGGAGTTTGCCTCTCCTGTTTGGTCGCCCTCCTCTTTACTTGACATCGACTGGGTCGAGTCTGTGCAGCGCAGTTTTATTAAGTCCATTCCTAGCCTTAAGAGCTTGGACTATCCTACTCGACTAAAGATCCTAAACTTGGATTCCCTTGAGTACCGACTCCTTGTTTGCGACATGTGCCTTGTTTACTCTGTGCTGCACAGGTTGGACGGGGGAAATCTTGCTGGTCTTTTTGATGTCTGCCATTCTTCGCGCACTCGAGGCCACGCATTTAAACTTTTGGGCCGTACGGCAAAATTGATCTGCCGATCCCACTTCTTTTCCTTCTGTGTGGTCAACTGTTGGAATGCGCTTCCAGAGGCCGTTGTCTCGGGACCGTCATTGCAGTCATTCCGGAGAAGACTTGCTGACCGCAACATTAGCGGGGTTTTGCATCGATTTTAAGATTTAGTGGGCGTTATTTTTTTTATTTTTTGTACCTACTGTTTTTTTAGTAACATTTGCGAGTATGCGTTTATTTTATGAGAGTGTTATTCCATTTTTGTATGTACTTTAGTGTTCCTAAGTAGTACTTTGTCTTACATTTCTTTGAACTTAATTATTTTGTTGGTCTTATTTTGCTTGTATTATCTTGTCTTGTTTAATTTTGCAGAACCAGTGTTAGTGGCTACATCTGCCCTGTTGGTCTCTGTTTTCCTTTTCTTGGGAAATAAAAATTATTATTATATTATTATTGTTTTTATTTCAGGAAATACTACAGAATGCAACAGAAAAGACTCTTGATTCAGGAACGAGGACATCATGTGGTATGGTCGGGACATACTCATGCACACCACGTACTAGTTCTAACCAACATGGCATGGGGTGCTGACCTTTTTGTTACACCATTACGCCTCGTCCTGAAGGAATGCGTGCTATCCGGGAAGCAAATGGTGAACACACAAATTATTGACGCGGAATGTGTGTTAAAATGATTAATTATTACTAATTAAAGATGTTATAATAGCCAACTGTTTTTACATAGGTTTTCTTATACGTTGGACCACTACACAAAGATTATAACCAACCCTGTACATCAAGAAACGTCTAATGTGACTCGTCCAGGAGCTTTGGATCCTGGCACCACCAAATACAAATCTGCCTTGTCCGGGCAATACTCTCAGCTTCTATTCGTGGTAGCACGTGAATACTTTGCCCTAAACACTGGTGCCATCAGCCACATCCCATGTCATGTGATTCAAAGACAATTTCCACTAAGATTCATCTTGAATCTAAAGATGGCAGCAATAACCACAACCAAAGGCATAGTTAAGATCGAGACAGCAAATTTAATATCATGTCTAGAAAATGTGTTGTTTTATCCTGCAATAGCAGTGAAGCTGATATGTCCACCCCTCACCGGGACAAAAAAGGGCAATAATTTCTCAGGACAATCAATGCTCTATCTGAGAAAGGACGTTACATTATTAGCAGATGGTCCCTTTCTACCAAATGATGTTTATCAATTGATTAGAGGTTACTATCATTTTACTCCTAGTAATTGTTCATCTTCTGCCATTCTGATGCAATTAAAATGTAAGAAATTCCGAGAATAGGTAAAACATCTATTACCTCTCATTCTAAGTGAAAGATGTATGAAACTCTCCCTATGACTTTTCACACTGGGAATTATGGCACCAGTGACTGGGATACCCTTCCAGGATACAAATCCGGACCTCGTTTATTTTTTTCTTTAAACGAGAAAGTACAAACTAAAACCAAAAGTACTTTGACGAATTGGGGCAGTTCTCCGTTAAACTTTTTCAATGGCTTTGGGTAAATTTGTTCCCATCGTTGGGATAGTGTTGTTTAAATAATTTGGATGGCTTTTGATGAATTTGCCTCCCGTCATTGGGATATTGTTGCTAAACTGCTGTTGAGTCTTTGAACAGCAGTACTGTACATTTATTTATTTGCCGTTTCCGCATCTAGCACGAATGTGACAAACCGATCCTGTCTTTTGCGTTTTATATAATGGAGGGAGCCCACCGACCATCATGTATATACTATATTTTGTACATTAATGTACTTTGTTATGAATTTGCACTTTGAATTTTATTACAATTTATATCTGTATAAATATATATATATATATCTGTATTCATTCACTTAAACTCAGAAGTCAACCAGCACACTTTAACTGTCGTGTAAACTTCTTTTCCCATCGTGTGGTTGAGGTTTGGAATGCTCTGCCCGAGTCTACTGTCTCCTCTGCTACCATTGATAAATTTCGTGCGGAAATAAACAACCAAAATCTGTCAAGGTTCTCGAAACGTAAACCATGTTGGTTTTAATTTAATTTCGTAACTTGTGTGTTATGGCTTCCTGTGCTTCCAACAGTTGACAATTGGCAACATAAAAATTTGCCATGCTTTATACAATTTTATAATTACCTTGGTGTCGCGCTATAGTCCTGGTGTTGCCCATTTCTCGACTCATGTTTTGTTTCTTTTTCTATTTTTTCCCTTAATTGTATGCTATATACCAGGATCGCTGTCAGTGACTTCATTGTCCTTTCGTGTCCTGTTGCTCCCGCAACGAATTATTATTTATTTATTATTATAAAGAACTATTTATACACTAACAATGTGACTAGGTTATTTTTTGTCAAAAAAGAAAGAAAATGATTACTGTCGTTACCAAATGCAAGTTTTTATTGAAAACTTTTTACTGTATGTATTTCGAATGGATGTCAAGAGCCTTCTTTGCTGTTATTATTGTTGCTCTTCATGTCATGTAATGCTCCTAGTCAGCGCATTGATATTACCCTTCCAACAACGTCATACAAAAAATTGAGCCGGAATCTTTACTACATCATCGATTGGGTGACCTGTTAAACGCCAATCAACAAGGGTTGCCAGGTCGAGCCTTTTCAAACGCTCTTCATAAGGTAGACCTTCGAGCAAAGTACTGTGCTTGGTGATGGCTCTTTGAAGATGTAAAACAACCTACTAATATCACCAGCGTATTGGTGTGACTAGGTGTGACCCGCCATCCAGCGGAGTTTGCACAAGGTAGCTTGAAAGTGCTTGAATTTGTAAGAAAAAATTTAAAGCCTTGAATTCCTTGAAATTGTTAGCTACGTCTTCGAAATTCTCTGAATTTAATTTCTTTGTCGCAATTGAAACAAATTGAGCAAGAGATAAACAAACTTGCAATTAGTTTTAAATAACTTGCAATTTGCATTTGTCTTAAAATGTTGTTGACCTTATTTTTCAAATTTGTTGCTCCTTGACTTTTTAACACTTGGCTATTAAAACGAATATAGGAGAAAAGACTACAAAAAAAAAAAAAAAAAAGCTACTGGAAAAAAGGTACAGAAAAAATTCAAAGAAAAAACAATCTTCCTGTTCCTGGTGAAACTCCTTACCCTGCTTGGTAAAATTCGAGCCAATGCAACTAACCTAGCCTTATCCATAACAACACGAAAAAAAATTTCTTATTGCCTCTGGAACACATTCACAACCTGTGAATTTTTGCATTCGTTCCTCGCAATGCTGCGTTTCCCTGGAGGTTTTTCAGTTGGTTGCAGCTGCAAGCTGTGTAACCCGAATGCACATATGCGGTCGCATCCCACTTTCTATAAAAGAACGTCAGCGCAAAAGGCAGCAATTATTTTTCCTCCACTGAGCTTTCACTTCACTTCGTTTCCCGTCCGCCATCTTGAAAATCGACTAGCTTTGGTCTCTTTCGTGCGAGTGAACACCTGCTCCTGTTGCAACAAAAGAGCCCCACCAGCCATGCTCAAAACGAAAGATGCCCAGAAGGACGTCTACGCCCGGAAGAGCACTTTCTTTGCCCGTCGATGCATCTGCCGATCGCTCTGGTGATGTTGCCAGCCTCCCTCACTCTGAAATGCCTGGCTTGACTTCAGCCCAAGACCAGCTTTTGCTTCTTTTGCCCGTCAAGTCTACTGTCTCCGACGAAATCATCAACACTGCTGCACGTCGCCGATCCAAGCCAGTCAATGCATGCCGCCTTCACCACTGAACTTATCGGCACTCGAGCAAGATCTACGTGCAGCGAAAAACGTTTACTCTAAACTCAAGTGCAAATTCACCACGCTTCTAGATCTGAATCACTGCACGAAAGGAGTTCTCCCCAATCACTACTCGATTTATAGTCGAGTAGTGATCGGCGATTAGCTGGTCGGACAGGACATTCATCCTGTCTGACCAGCCACTCTTTTCCGCGGAGCGAAATAAACCACTAGGTCGAGCGCACCATTCGTGACTTCGGCCACCGTCAACCTCAAGGTGACCCGCTGCCATCCACTACAGCTTCAGTTAAAAAAAATTATACAAAGGATTGGGTCACAACCTCTTCCAGTGACACCAGCCATAAAAGGTCCCTTTCGCCTGCACATCAGCCGTCGAAGAAGCCGTGAATCTCACTTCCTCACCTTCATTGTCCACCTTCAACGCTCTCCCTTTCATCACTCGGCGTTACCGCCAGACTGTCTTTCGTTAGTGCAGCTCCCAGCCCATGCCTACAAAGAAAGTAACCTTGATTTTGATTCCGTACAGCATCAGCATCTGCATCCAGACCAGCCTTTCGTCGACCCAAACGAACGACAACTTTACCGTAATATCCATTTTCTGATAATCCTGATACTGATGATTCAACCAACATTCCTCTTTCGGACCTTCTCAAAACTGTTGAGAATATGGTCCGGACTGCTTCCTCTATAAACCTTCACAATCTATCGACAATCTGGTCACCAACCGTGGACTTGCTACAAGTTTGGATTTGGCCTTCGTGACTGTAACTTCAAAGCAAGTTCCTTTCTAGGCCAGTCAACCACCTTACTTACCAGTCTACTCTACAATGGTGGCGCACTCTTAGGAAAAGGTGATCCACTTGAGCATGACAAGGATGCCCCTTACCGAGCACTTGGTCGCGAAACTTGGTATTTCAAACCATTTGGTGACGGTTCCACAAACTCAAGAAACTTTCCGCAGTCTGAATTTCTAACTGCTGAAGTAAAAATGAATTTTGGTACGGCCCTTTTTCTATTGAAGAAAGCCGAGATTCCTACCCACGTTCTTTTGACAACGACAAATGTCTACGATTACGCCTACATGTAGCCTCTTAGACTGACATCCTCAAATGGCAGACATCCTATGTGAAAAACTCTCTGCCAGCCCGTCTCCTGCTGAAGTCAAGCAGATTTTAACCCACAAGTCTTCCAGATGGCCTGTTTGCAACCTACCATTCCATGAATTGGCTCACTAGGGCGTTATCTAACACCAATCTCTTGATGTGTGACATCGCCCTTCAAACTGCTTCAAATCTAAATGATTCAACCAAACATCAACTACGCAACCAATCCATGAGTCTGACATTCTTTTTCGCGAATTAATTCGTAAATTGGCACCTCACCTTGATTTTGAAAAGTACAACAGACTCAAACAGCAACAGAAACCCTTCTCGAAGCCTTTCAAACAGTTTCCTAACCAGAGCAACTAGGGCAACTGGCCTAAACCAAAATCGTACACAGCTAATTCAGAAGTTTTCCACAACCGCCATCCCGATGACAACCAGTCCTTTCATTCTATACTTTGCAACAAACATAAAAGCCACGACAACAGAAGCACCATGCCCAATATATGGAGCAGCTAGCTACTCCTCTCCAGGAGGAAAAGCAAGTCTCGCAGCAATCATTAATGACACTACACCGCCTTTCAAATTTCCAGTGGGAGCACGCCTACGGCATTTCCTCCCAGCCAGGAAAAACTTAATATCCATTCAACAAATCCTTTTGATCATCCAAGACGGATTCCGCCCAACATACATTACCAAACCGCCACTAGCTCAGTCCCCTCCCTGGAAGTTTGCACCACGCAACAACCAAAAACTGTCATACGAAATACAAGACCTACTGACAAAAGGTGCGATAAAGGAACATCACCACCAACTAGAGCTGGGTTTCTACAGTTCGATCTTCCTACGCCTAAAGAAATCGGGTGGCAAGAGACTAATCTTCAATCTCTAACCTCTCATCCAGTACACGGACAACTGACACTTCAATATGGAAACACTGGATTCCATCCGCTAATCTCTGAAAAGAGGCGACTGGACAATTTCCATAGACTTGGAAGACGCCTACCTTCACACCCCCACTACACACATCAGTCCCTCACCTCTTCCATTTCATGTACGACAACAGGGTTTACTAGTTTCAGTGCATCCCATTTGGCCTGAATGCAGCACCCAGAATCTTCATCCTGGTACTAAAACCAGTCTCGGCACACCTTCATCAAAACCCCATCGTTCTTGTTCTTTCTTCAGCCACTTTCTAGTGGTTTCACCCACCACCAACCCCCAAGCATCCTGTGGAGCAGTGCAGCTTTTTACAACTCGTAAATTTCTTCCATTTTTATTCTTTCAACTTTATTGGCTTAGGCGTGATAAGGGAATTTTTGTCTTAAAGATGGCTTAACTGTAGTTTGACCTGTTGTATACCTTGTGGTGGTGTGCCCTTCTATCTCCTGTTCTTCTTCTTCAGTCCTATTGTCGTAAGCGACCATTATTTTTTTTGCGGTCTTTTTGCCGCCCATTGAAGCGTTTTGGTGTTCATGAATGGCGTCGCTTTAAGGCCATCCATCATGAGCTAACGAGGTGCGCGAGCAATGACAGCTTAAAATGGCCTGAGGAAAAGAGAGAGACCAACCACTCGTTTGGCAGGACAAACGGGACCGACCGACCGACATAGTCAGTGAATGAATGAAGTGTCCTCACCGATGAGCTGCCATCTTAAACTCACTGACTGACTTGCATGATAAGACCAGGCAAGGTTTCTTTCCCGCCGAACGTACAATGCAAGTCATAGTTACTTAGCTTGACCACAACAACGCGAAAACAATTTGAAAAATTTAAGTTCGCAAAAAGTTTGTTGCTGGCTACAACAAATTAAACAACCGCGTAAAGTTGCGACGCCGAGCCACATTCTTAGACACAAAACGTAATTATTTTTGTTTGAACTCGGAGCGATTCATGAATCTCCATGTTGGAACTTTCGCTTTCTATTTCGTGATTTAAACAAGGCCGTCAGGGAGAGAAACGGCTCATTTCAGTTCTTGGCTACAGGTCAGTTGATTTAACATCGTCACATTCTTATATTACCGTCCATAGCAGAGCTAAGACGCTTTAAAGGTACATTTTCTGTACATTTTCTGTTGAATATCGGGAACTAATTTAGTAGCATACTGCAATTATATGATCCTTTGCGCACTTAAATAACCAGGAAGTTTCATCTGTGTGTGTGCATGTACTAATTTTTCATCGTTTACTAATAATTACCATGAGATTAAAAATCTAAAATACTGATGCGGTAAAAATCAAAATCATTTATGCCAATAGATCGCCGAAGAAAAATTGTAAGATACTAGCCCAAAAAAATTATAAAGTGTGATGTTAAAATGCGAAAAACATTCCGGATTGCGACGACACAATTTTGCATTTATGCCGTTTCGTCTACTACGCCCAAGGCCAACTGAGATATAGCATGTTACACATTGTGTTTGTAGGAAAGTGACTGTATGAAGCCACGTTTCCGTGCACTTTTAGTGAAAAACGTGTGGATATCACACTTGTAGACACTAAACAGTTACTATTCGAGACTAAAAGTGGGATATTTAGGTGTTTTTTTGCACTCATAGTGGAAGAAAACGTGACGTCATACAGTCAGTTTCTGCAAACATACTGTGGAACGAACTATAGTAGCTGCGTTCCTCGCTGCGATGGTAACATGTACGGGTGGCGATCTGCGCGTGGCTGTTGTAAGGCAGGCGGAGAGCGACTTTAAGATCCTTTGGAAGGCAATACACGTTATACTCCAGTCGGCCTTGGCTCGAGAAACAAAATGCCTTCCTCGTTTTAAGTTCATTTAAACGTTTGTTCTTCCGAATTGACATATGCTCGGACTATACGCAGCAGAAGGGATAATTTCACACATATTATTTCGAAAAATCTACATAGCGTAATTTTTAAAGTACGTTTTCCGCAAAAGTAAAAACGGGCACTAGTTTGACAACTGGCTGGATGGGGTCAGGACTCATAAAAACGGTGGAACACGAGGCAGACTTTTTTTTTTTTTGTAGATATCTATGCTGCCCTGCCATCAGGGCCTGCAGCTTCTTTGTTAAGTAAAGTAAAAGTGTTGCAGACTTCCGTCCTGCCGGTCCTGTTTGTTCCTAATTATTTTATTATTTTGTCGTTTCATACAGCCTTTTCATCATTTAACGAGCAACGTGGAAACAAACCTAACAACAATTAAAACCCTGGTTAAAATAATGGAATGTATTCTACCAAACAAACCGAAACCAACCTATCCAGCCGATCACATTAGCGGACTGAAGAGAAATCTAACTGCAGCAGTTATGCAAACAACCGCCCGTCGCAGGATCCGGTTGCTGCAGTGAAAACCAGTTTGCGGCCATCGAGATGATGAAATATTCACATGACTATGTGGATGGGACAATAGTCTGCAATACGCAGGTATTTATTTCCTTACTAGCAGACATTTCAGTTGCAATATGTTTAAATCGTTTGTGAAACTAAACACAGTGACGTTGTGATATATATATAAAAAAATAAATCATTGATTTATAATAGTAATAACCGTGTTCGCACAGAAGGTGGGCAGGACTTGGATGAGTGGTGAGGCACCAATACCAATCCTGAGATGGGTTTGGGCAGCGTGGAGGGATAGACAAAATTATGAACGTTGCTTCAGAAAACGAGGCAGAAGAATACACTGGAAACCAGACACGGTACTTGCCAAGACTTCTTCCTCGGTCAACGAGTTCCAAACCGGAACCACACAAACAGCAAAGAAATTTCGGCGGCAGTCCAGACGTGAACCCTGATCCGACAGCTTCCATAAGTAGCTCTCCGAGTTGATGCCATAAACACCAACATAAAAAAAGACAATTCCACAGATAAGAATCCTCGTAAAATTTTGTAGATAAGAATAACGTCAAACTTAACTCTTCGAGCTCCAAAATGTTCAAGTCCCGCGAGCTCCAAGCATGCTTCGGGTGAATAGTCACGCAGACACACAGTCACGCAGGCAAACTCTTGGTAAATCGACGCTGGACCGTCGCGACCAGGTCTTTTAAGAGGAAGGGGGACCATAACGGAGTTGCATATTCGAGCAGTTATCGCACAAATACTTTAAACGCCCTGACCTTAGTGGACAAATTACCAGAGGTAAAACACCTATATACAATCGCAATTCGACGGAAAGCCAGTGTTACAATTTTCTGGCAATGGAGAGACGACTTCCAATCAGAAGTGAAACAGATGCCCGCAAATCCCATACCGCAGACAGTGACGGTTGAGTTGTACCATCCAAATGATAGATATGATGCATATTTTGTAAGCCAACATGGAAAGAGTGGCACTTGGGAATGGATATAAAGGTAAACTGCCAACCAGTGGCCCATTTTGTGACCTTTTCGATTTCTGTTTCAAGTGATACCGTATGTTCGGGTAAGTATCCCGTAAAAATGGCACGGAAATAACGGCGCACCACAAAACAGCGACGTCGTAACAACGCGACGACAAAATAGCTTGGCTAAAACTGCGACATGA
>JAHWFP010028062.1:0-18558 GCA_023313725.1 Lithobius niger
GAACGTACGCCTTCAACGTATAACAGCGAAAAACTAAATCCCCGCGCGAGCTTTGTAAGGGGGCCCTGGGGACGACGAGCAAAGCGGGCAATTGCAGCCCAGTAGTCAGTGTCGTCGGCTCCAATTGAAGAGAATGGGGGTTCGAATCCCAGAACTAGCCCAAGACTCTAAAAAAAGGGTTTGAAAGTTTTTTCAGGCGGTTATGGGTTATTGGTTGCAATTTCGTACTTTCTCAGCCCTCAGCTAACTCATAACTGCCTAGATACGAACGTACGCCTTCAATGTATAACAGCGAAAAACTAAATCCCCGCGCGAGCTTTGTGAAGGGGCCCCGGGGACCCTGAGCAAAGCGGACAATCGCAGCCCAGTGTTCAGCGTTGTCGGCTACAAACCAAGAGAATGCCGGTTCGAATCAGAGAACCGGCCCAAGACTCTAAAAAAAAGGGTCTGAAAGTTTTTTCAGGCGTTTATGGGTTATTGGTAACAATCACATACTTTCTCAGCCTCAGCTAATCCATAACTGCTTAGATACGGACGTACGCCTTCAACGTATAACATCGAAAAACTAAATCCCCGCGCGAGCTTTGTAAGGGGGCCCTGGGGACCCCGAGCAAAGTGGGCAATCGCAGCCCAGTGGTCAGCGTCGTCGGCTCCAAACCAAGAGAATGCCGAATTGATTCCGAGAACCGGTTCGAGTACCATATGGACTCTAAAAAAAAGGGTCTGAAAGTTTTTTCAGGCGGTTATGGATTATTGGTTGCAATCACGTATTTTCTCAGCCCTCAGTTATTGGTTGGAATCACGTACTTTCTCAGCCCTCAGTTATTGGTTGCAATCACGTTCTTTCTCAGCCCTCAGCTAACCCATAACTGCCTAGATACGAACGTACGCCTTCAATGTATAACAGCGAAAAACTAAGTCCCCGCAAGCAAGCTTTGTGAGTGGGCCCCGTGGACCCAGAGCGAAGCGGGCAATCACAGCCCAGTGGTCTGCGTCGTCGGCTAACCCATAACTGCCTAGATACGAACGTACGCCTTCAACGTATAACAGCGAAAAACTAAATCCTCGCGCGAGCTTTGTGAGGAAGCCTCGGGAACCCCGAGCAAAGCGAGCAATCGCAGCCCAGAGGTCAGCGTCTTCAGCTCCAATCCAAGAGAATGCCGGATCGAATCCGAGAACCGGCCCGAGTACCATATGGACTCTAAAAAAAAGGGTCCGAAAGTTTTATCAGGCGGGTATGGGTTATAGGTTGCAATCACGTACTTTCTCAGCCTCAGCTAACTCATAACTGCTTAGATAAGAACGTACGCCTTCAACGTATAACAGCGAAAAACTAAATCCCCGCGCGAGCTTTGTGAGGGGGCCCCGGGAACCATGAGCAGAGCGGGCAATCGGGATCCAGTGGTCAGCGTCGTCGGCTCCAAACCAAGAGAATGCCGGTTCGAATCCGAGAACCGGTTCAAGACTCTTTTATACAAAGGGTCTGAAAGTTTTTTCAGGTGGTTATGGGTTATTGGTTGCAATCACGTACTTTCTCAGCCGTCAGCTAACCCATAACTGTCTAGATACGAATGTACGCCTTCAACGTATAACAGCGTAAAACTAAATCCCCGCGCGAGCTTTCTGTGGGGGCCCCGGGGACCTCGAGCAAAGCGGGCGATCACAGCCCAGTGGTCAGCGTCGATCAGCTCCAAACCAAGTGAATGCCGGTTCGAATCCGAGAACTGTTCCAAGTACCATATGGACTCTAAAAAAAAGGGTCTGAAATTTTTTTCAGGGGGTTATGGGTTATTGGTTGCAATCACGTACTTTCTCAGCCCTCAGCTCACCTATAACTGCCTAGATACGAACGTACGCCTTTCACCGCGCGAGCTTTGTGAGGGGGCCCCGGGGACCCCGAGCAAAGCAGGCAATCACAGCCCAGTGGTCAGCGTCGTCGGCTCCAAACCAGGAGAATGCCGGTTCGAATCCGAGAACCGGCCCAGGACTCTAAAAAAAGGGTCTGAACGTTTTTTCAGGCGGTTATGGGTTATTGGTTGCAATCACGTACTTTCTCAGCCCTCAGCTCACCCATAACTGCCTAAATACGAACGTACGCCTTCAATGCGTAACAGCAAAAAACTACGTCCCTGCGCGATCTTTGTGAGGTGGCCCCGGGGACCCCGAGCAAAGCGGGCGATCACAGCCCAGTGGTCAGCGTCGATCAGCTCCAAACCAAGTGAATGCCGGTCCGAATCCGAGAACTGTTCCAAGTACCATATGGACTCTAAAAAAAAGGGTCTGAAAGTTTTTTCAGGCGGTTATGGGTTATTGGTTGCAATCACATACTTTCTCAGACCTCAGCTAACCCATAACTGCGTACATAAGAACGTACGCCTTTCCCCGCTCAAGCTTTGTGAGGGGCCCCCGGGGACCCCGAGCAAAGCGGGCAATCACAGCCCAGTGGTCAGAGTCGTCGGCTCAAAACCAAGAGAATGTCGGTTCGAATCCGAGAACCGGCCCATATGGACTCTAAAAAAAGAGTCTGAAAGTTTTTTCAGGCGGTTATGGGTTATTGGTTGCAATCACATACTTTCTCAGACCTCAGCTAACCCATAACTGCGTACATAAGAACGTACGCCTTTCCCCGCGCGAGCTTTGTTAGGGGGCCCCGGGGATCCCGAGCAAATCGGGCAATCACACCCCAGTGGTCAGCGTCGTCGGCTCGAAACCAATAGAATGCCGGTTCGAATCCGAGAACCGGCCCGAGTAAAAAAAAAGGGTCTGAAAGTTTTTTCAGGCGGTTATGGTTTATTGGTTGCAATCACGTACTTTCTCAGCCCTTAGCTAACCCATAACTACCTAGATACTAACGTACGCCTTTCCCCGCGCGAGCTTTGTGAGGGGGCCCCGGGGACCCTGAGCAAAGCAGGCAATCACAGCCCAGTGTTCAGCGTCGTCGGCTCCAAACCAAGAGAATGCCGGTTCGAATCCGAGAACCGGCCCAAGTACCATATGGACTCTAAAAAAAAGGGTCTGAAAGTTTTTTCAGGCGGTTATGGGTTATTGGTTGCAATCACGTACTTTCTCAGCCCTCAGCTAACCCATAACTGCCTAGATACGAACGTACGCCTTCAACGCATAACAGCAAAAAACTAAGTCTCCGCGCGAGCTTTGTTAGGGGGCCCCGGGGACCCCGAGCAAAGCGGGCAATCACACCCCAGTGGTCAGCGTCGTCGGCTCGAAACCAATAGAATGCCGGTTCGAATCCGAGAACCGTCCCATATGGACTCTAAAAAAAAGGGTCTGAAAGTTTTTTCAGGTGGTTATGGGTTATTTGTTGAAATCACGTACTTTCTCAGCCCTCAGCTAACCCATAACTGCCTAGATACGAACGTACGCTTTTCCCCGCGCGAGCTTTGTGACGGGGTCCCGGGGACCCCGAGCAAAGCGGGCAATCACAGCCCAGTGGTCAGCGTCGTCGGCTTGAAACCAAGAGAATGCCGGTTAGAATCCGAGAACCGGCCCAAGTACCATATGGACTCTAAAAAAAAGGGTCTGAAAGTTTTTTCAGGCGGATATGGGTTATTGGCTGCTATCACGTACTTTCTCATCCTTCAGCTAACCCATAACTGCCTATATATGAACGTACGCCTTCAATGCATAACAGCGAAAAACTAGTCCCCAAGCGAGCTTTGTGAGGGGGCCCCGGGGACCCTGAGTAAAGCGGGCAATCACAGCCCAGGTTGGTGTTCGTGCTTTGTGCACTATTTCAGGATTATTGATTACGAATAAACCGAACATGTATTCTGCCGTTGCAATTACTTTGCCAGTGGATTTCTGAATTATTTGAAACTGGTCATCATCGAAAACGATCCGTAGCCCTGCTTTTATGGCTTGCCTACAGAGAAAAGATTTACTTCAAAATCTGGTAGTAATAAAGTTTTTTGCATTGAGAGAGTACAGTTTTTTGCAGTTATTGTGACTACTCCTTCCTTTTTGGTCATGGTTAGGTTAGATTTGGTCGCACATTTTACTTTTTCTGGTGCGATTTCATACATGGTGTCAAACCAAAAATCGTTGGCAATGCAGTGACGTGCGTTTCCACTATCTATCACTAGGGCGTTTTTTAAGCTCCATCCTGCCTGATTTGCATAGGCTTTTAAGTTAACAAACTTCACATCTGTAAAACACGCTATATTTGCCTTACTGTTATCAGACGAATTTCCACGTCGATTTCGGCCCCGAGAGCGCCATCCACCTCGTCCTCTGGTGTTACCTCTTGGTCTATTTGGTTCCTGTGATGCTGGGGGAGTGCCGCAACTTGTGGATTTATGGCCGCCGCCCCCGCAACGATAGCAGACCGGCCCTTGTCCTCTGGAAAGTGATGCTTGACTTGGTCGTTGACTGACATAGAGAGACGGCTCTGGAAAAAAATTGTGTGTTAGAGAATGCAATGTCTTTGGATTCCTGCATTATAAGTAAGTGCTCTAAATCTTCACTTTTTAGCTTGTCTTCTTTTCTTAATGGAGCTAAGTAGCTAGTTATCAAGTTACCATACGTGCTGGGCAGTCCTAGGATAATATAACATGCTTTTTCTTCGTCTTCAATCGTTTTACCTGTATCTTCTATTGATTGAAATAGTGAGCCTATTTTACTAAGGTATTCGCCTACAGACATTTCTGGAGTTTTGCGAAAATCGTGCAATTTTCTTCTTAATGCCAAATACCTTAATATATTTGATGGTTCGTATCTGTTTCTTAGGTGTTCCCACATTTTATAAGCTGTCAATTCTTTTGGAATCCTAATTTTATTTAGGTCGACAGTTAATGTTATTATCCCTGCCGCACGTTCATTAGCTAACTCCAGGGGTAGCATAAATATAAGAGGACGTGTATATAATGCGCTCCTGCTAACTCCCATTTCGCCAGCTCTTTTTCGTCTGTTGGCTTATCCTTACCACTCATTACTAATGACCACATGCCTTGGCTTTTTATTAGGAGACCTTCCACTTTTGTTGACCAAGTTGAAAAATTCCTGCCATCTAATGGTGTTATCATTTGTAAATTCGTCATTTTTGCTGACTCCGACATTCCCAGCTGGTTGACTAGAAAGAGTAAGTACTGTTAGAGGCTACTTTACATAATACGCTTCACTGTTTTGTAATAATTCCTTTAACATTTTTCCTGCGGAATTATTTAATTTGTGCAGCCCTTGAGAACTGCGTTTAAAGGCCATTCTAACGGTTTGGCATGGATCCCTATTGACTTTTGTAAGATTTCATCAATACTTGCCTTATTGTCAGCCGCATGTTCCTTTTATATCTTGCCTTGTTTGCTTGTAACGCCTTTATGCTGTTGTTCTTGATGTTGACTCGACGATCTTGAACTTTTGATAGACCGCATACGAGGACAGCATACGATAGGGTTGGGGGTTTCGAAAATGCAAATTTAAAGTTGGCATTCGAAAAAAAAATTTAAATTTCTAAAACCCTGCGTTAATTGCTGCCTCCATCATCTCGCTACCACTTGTTGATGTCTAATCCATGGAAGGAAATAGGCAGACGTAGTATGAACTATGAAAGTTTACTTACGAAACATGCAAACAACTACATTTTCTAATTACAATAGGCCAAAGGGGGAACGATGCGCAATGGCCGTCCCAGTCAGTTGGAGTGAGTAGGGAAGCATTCTTCATTGGGCTTCCTGCTATGTAGTTGCCCAGGTTACACTCCCAGTTAATTGCAAGGTGCACCTGGTTGTTTCACAATGTTCACACCTCGTTTACACAAGGTTATCTGCCCCTTGGGTCATGTTACAGTTTGTGCACTTCAGTCCAGTTTATTTAAGAAACGTGCACACACTAACAAAATCTTCACTGAGCGGGACGTAAAGAACAAAATTCTTAAAATAAGTGAAACAAGAAAACCCATGTAAAGTGTAGTACTAACACAAATTACAAGTGATGTGTGGTTCTCGGTGTTACATTGACCGACTTTCCTCACTTTCATCACGTTCCTGAGGAAATGTGTGCACTGATTGAGTGAGCGAAGCGAATGAAAATCAGCACTTTTCATCAGAAACAGCACTTTTTCCTAAATACAGCTCTTAAGTAGTCGGCCAAATATTTATTCAGTAGTGAAAATTAATCTGGTGAATATTATTAAATGTGGCGAATGAGTATAAACAAAGAGAAAAGAAAGAGTAGGCGCAGTAACAGTTTGTTTACGAATTGAAACCTTACGAAAAACGCGTACTTCACTGATCATTTGCTTGATCATTTGACTGTAAGTATTGCAACAAGAAATCTCCTCGAGCGCAGCGAGACGCAGCGGAATGAGCGAGCGAAATGAGCGACTCCGCTACTCTCTCCTCATTAAAAAGATACAGTTTATGCTTGGTTGGGGGCTTGGTTGGTTGGTTGGTTGGTTGGGGATGATCATCTTTTCCTCTGAAAGTAGAGGGCTACAGAGTTTGAAGTATGAGAAGTTTGTCAAAAGATAGCAAATTAACCCGATCGTTGTGTAGGCTTATTTTCAAAGTCCGAGCTGGGTCCTAAATGACCGAAATAAAAAATAAATGACCATTTGCAACAATCAGCAACAATCACCCAACAATGCCTCAACAATACATGACGTCATGATAGTTGCCCAATTTTTTTTTTCTTTTTGGGAACGTCCATCAACAATGGTCTGGCGGCAACGGACCAACGAGGAGCGAGTCAATAACTTGTTATTCTCACTAACAATCAGGTAAAACGCGCAGCTTTGCGTAACAAATTGTTTTAAAATTGGAGTCATTCATCTCATCGAGTCTATATACGGACAAATCCAGGACAAAGAGAATAATCGTTTAGCAGTAACACAAACACAGAAAAATATTAAACGCTAAATACTAAATTACGTGTAGAAAATATACTGACACCAGAAAAAGGTGCCAAGAATATTTTTACATCTGCATCTATATCATTTCAAACAGCAATATTCGAGCATTAGTGTTTACTTAAAGTCATCAACCGGTTCCCTCCTTATTTGTGCTAACACATAGAAAGCTTTTATTTGGCTACGAGTTAGTGTCTTGTGTAGGCCAAACTTACATTCAAACCTTGGCGTTTTCACTTGACGCTCTGCTGTAGTTTCTCCTAGTAAAGGATCATCAGAACGTGATTAGACGCTAATGGAAGAATCTGTACTGAGCAGGACGTAAAGAAAACCCATGTAGAGTGTAGTACTGTACAAACACAAATTACAAGTTGTGTATGGTTCTTGGTGGTTACATTAATTCAGTCACGTTTCTGAGGAAATGTTTGCGCTGATTGAGTGAGGGAAGCGAACGAAAATCAGCCTTTGTCATCAGAAACAGTAGTAGGGTAAATATTTATTCAGTAGAGCAAATGAATGACTTTCTACGTTGAATAAAAGATCATTGTAACCGTGGCGTTTTAACTTGATTTCTACAGCTGTTTCACCAAATGAGTGGTCATTAGAAAGTGAAGTGATAGGGAACCGATGGAAAAGCTTCACTGAGCAGGACATAAAGAACATAATTTTTTTAATAAGTGAAACAAGAAATCCCGTGTAAAGTGTAGTACTAACACAAATGACAAGTGATGTGTGGTTCTCGGTGTTACATTGATTCAGTCACGTTTCTAAGAAAATGCGTACGCTGATTGAATGAGCGAAGCAAACAAAAATCAGAGTATGTCATCAGTAACAGCACTTCTTCCTAAATACAGTTATTATGTAGTAGGCTAAATATTTATTCAGTGGTGAAAATGAATCTGGTGAATCTTATTAAATGTGGCGAATGAGTATAAACAAAGAGAAAAGAAAGAGTAGGCGCAGTAACCGATTTTTTACGAATTGAAACCTTACGAAAAACGCGTATTTCACTGATCATTTGCTTGATCATTTGACTGTTTATTGTTGGTGTGGAATTGTCCGTCTTCGCATAAGTATTGCAACAAGAAATCTCCTGGAGCGCAGCGAGACGCGGCGGAATGAGCGAGCGAAGCGAGCGACTCCGTTAGTCCTCATTAAAAAGGTACAGCTTATCCTTGGTTGGTTGGTTGGGAATGATCATCTTCTCCTCTGAAAATAGAAAGCTGCAAACATGATACGTTTGTCAAAAGAAAGCAAATTAACCGGTTCGTTGTGTAGACGTATTTTTAAAGTCCGATCTGGGTCCTAAATGACCGAAATTAACGAAAAATTACCATTTGCAACAATCGGCAACAATCACCCAACAACACATAACGTCATGATTGTTGCCCAATTTTATTCGAAATTATCTGGAACGTCCATCAACAATAGTCTGGCGGCAACGGACCAACGAGCAGCGAGTCAATAAATTGTTGTTCTCAGTAACAATCAGTAAAGACGCCTAGCTTTTTGCAGTATTATTTTATTACCCGTTTTAAAATTGGAGTCATTCATCGATTCTATAATAACTAACAAATCTAGGACAAGAGAATAATCGTTTAGCAGCAACACAAAGACAGAAAAAGAATAAATACTAAATACTAAATTACGTATAGGAAATATATCGACACCAGAAAAGGGTGCCAGGAATACTTTTATTTCTGTGTTTGTATCATTTCAAACAACAATATTCGAGCATTAGTTTTTACGTAAGGCCATCAGCCAGGACCCTCCTTACTTGTGCTAAAACACGAACAGCTTTGAATAAGAGTTAGTTTCTTGTGTCCTTGTGTAGGCTTAATTTACATTCAAGCCATGGCGTTTTCAGTTGATTTCTGCATCTGTTTTCGTCAAGTGAGGGGTCATCAGAAAGCGAAGTCGTAAGGAACCAATGGGAAAATTTTCAGTAAGCAGGACGTAAAGAAAAAAATTCTTACAGGTTTTGGACTTCGGTTTAACGCTTTTGCACTTTGCGTTAACATTTATTCATTTGAATTTCACTTTTGTGTACTTTGCTTGTACTTTGCTTTAACACTTTTGCACTTGAATTTAACACTTGTGTACTTTTCTTTAACACTTACAAATTAAGTAGATTGTTGCAAGTAATTTACTGAATTAACGGCAATTTTTACATCATAATTGCAGAATTTCTGTTAACGACGCTCCAAAAATCAACTTAAAACGAAAGTGAAAGTCAGGTACTGTCGTACAGGAAAGCTCCATGCCGGTCTCTATGTCGGGGAGGCAACGGAAAAATAGGGGCCCATACACAAATGACGTCACGTAAATTTTACCCTTTTTGAAGCCCCAAACATCAGTCACACTACCTTCGCAACCACCAGCTGTAGAAAATATCGTCGACCTACTTGCCCCATTTTCTTACCGATAAGGAGGAAACAATGTGGGAAAATTCTAAATCTAGTTGTGAAGTTAGTCCGATTTCACATCTAATTAGTCCAATTAGTCCAGTTGGTACCAACTTCCTGATGTTGGCATTGTAATGTCTTTCTGATATTTGTGATCTATTAAACCATTTTTCCCATTCTCTATTATCTGGTTAGTTTGTTACTGTAAAGGTTTATAATGTTTTCAAATGAAGTTTATTTTTTAGCGTTAAAGCAAAGTACGCAAGTGTTAAATTCAAGTGTAAAAGTGTTAAAGCAAAGTACAAAAGTGTTAAAGCAAAGTACAAAAGCGTTAAATCCAAATACATAAATGTTAAAACAGTGCAAAAGTGTTAAACCAAAGTCCGAAACCTGTAAAAAAAATAAGTGAAACAAGAAAACCCACGTAAAGTGTTGTAGTAACACAAATTACAAATGATGTGTGGTTGTTGGTGTAACATTGATTCAGGCACGTTTCTGAGGAAATGTGCACGCTGACTGAGTGAGCGAAGCGATCGAAAACCAGCGTTTGTCATCAGAAACAGCACTTTTTCATAAACACTTAATAAGTTGTAGGCTAAATATTTATTCAGTAGTGGAAATGACCGACTTTCAACGTTGGATAAAAGATAATTGGCCGCAGCACAAAAGACCTAGCAGGTGAAATGTTATTGAGAGATTTTAGTTTTGTTTATCGTTCGTTTATGAACTGAAGCATTTGGAAAATTGCGTACTTTACTCAGGTCACTTCCTTGAACATGTGCTGTATCAATCTTGCTGGGAGCCTTTGTCAATATCATATGAGTAGCAACAAGAAATCTCCTCGAGCGAAGTGAGACGCGGCGGAATGAGCAAGCAAAGCGAGCGACTAAATATTTATAGGCTAAATATTTACTCAGTAATGAAAATCATATCAAAAACCAAAACTGGTAAAAGGGGCCGCCAAGTTCCGAATGGTTCGGCCCTTCAAAGGAGTGATATCAACACACCAAAACATTCGCTAAGTTAATCGCACCGCCTAATTAGTTCGAAGGTTAAATGAAAACTAGAACATTGCTACTTTCGGTAGCAATGTACAAGTTTTCATTTAACGTCCAAAGTATTATTCGATGCGATTAAGTTGGCGAATGTTTTGGTGTGTTGATATCACTCCTTTGAAGTGCCGAACCATTCGGAACTTGGCGGCCCCTTTTACCAGTTTTAGTTTTTGATATATCAGTCCTTTTTTTTTAAATTGTGTATTTGACTCAACTCCACTACAGTGCAGATGTGTAATAAAGAGGCACGTAAACAAGAAATTGGTTTTTAACAATTTGCTACTACCTTTTGCCTACAGACCGAACCATTCTCAACTTCGTCACCTCTTTATAGGTTTTTGGTTTGGTTTTAATTTTGTTGTAATTTGTTTTATTTCGTTAGTTTTGGTGTGTTGATATCATTCCTTTGAAGGGCCGAACCACTCTCAACTTGGTGGCCTCTTCACCAGTTTTTGGCTTTGTTTATTTTGCTTTGTTTTCGAGTTGGTTTATTTTTCGTGATTTGGACGTGAATACAATTCCTTTGGCAGGGTTGTTTAGGTTTTTCGTGCTACACTAGTGTGTTTCTAGGCACGCACGTCAGTATACACGTTGTCATTGTCCGAACTTTGGCTGCCCAATGAGAGACGATGCCGACAATATGGTTATTACAATATTTCCGTACTTACGCGCCATCACACGCCATCCTCGTTACACCCATAGGCTCCAAACCATAAAAGGTACGCAGTTCGTATCTTACTGCAACCATTAGCCCAATTTCATAGCTGGAAGCCTTCCCGTTATCTCGATATCGATGAATAACCACCCTATGGAAATTAACATGGGGATGAGCGGACTAGAATTAGCTAGTAGCACATTTTCAACGTTATTGAGGGTCAGATTTTGCATTGATACCAGCTTAGCTGGCATTCCTACACGAGTTAATTTTTGTCTGGTGGGTCATTGCTCTTGATTTCAACACTATTTAAGCTTTTATACCGCATTATATTTTCCCCCAAATACCTGAAATGTGCCCAACTATGCTTCACGACACTGACGCTATGTCGCCGCGCTACTATGGTTTACAACCTCGACAATTAAACTGATGTGATGTTTGTTGTGATAATTGTTGCCTTACTTGGCGCGACACACTAGCGTGTGTCTAGATTAATCTGGTGAATCTTATTAAATGTGGCGAATGAGTATAAACAAAGAGAAAAAAATTAAATGCTAAAAACTAAATTACGTGTAGAAAATATATTTACACCAGTAAAGGGTGAGTAGTAAGATAAGCGTACATACGAGCACACTTCCGGTCACGTGACCACCGCCGCCATCTTGGATTATGACGTCACTTTCGGTTTTTGACGTAAATTTCCGGTTTTTTAACGTCATTTCCGGCCTTAGAAGGTGTACGTACTAACACACCGGAAATGCCACCATCTTGGATCCACCATATTGGATCTATTTACCCTCTTTACCCTCATTTACCCCCTTACCCCTTTTACCCTTCTTTACCCTCTTACATATTGAAAACCTAAGAAAGTAATCGAAGTGCCTGAGACCTTTGGATGTCGTTCTTTTTGCATCTAACGGTTTGCAGTTGGCTTACATACATTATGTTCCTTTAAGCCCACTCGCTCAAGACGGACAACCAGTTTCCCACTTAATTAGCATTGAAAGCGAAGCCATGAGTCATGAGTCACGCACTAATGGAAGAAAAAAAAATAAAACAAAAACAAAAACAAAGCAAAGAGGAAAAACAACATTGGCTGCAAACAAAGCCAGTAGGAATATTGAATAACGTGCTTACAATAATAGATCAACTATAATTACTATCATAGACGGATAGTGTGAAGTCCAGTGAAGTGAAAAGGACGCCCAGGGTGGTTATTTATGTCAAAAAACTAGTTCTTGTCTATGTAGGCCACATTGCAGGGTAGCATTAATGGCTAACTCGTTCGTAAAGAAATCAAGTTGAAAAGAAAAACCAGTACAATCTCGTAATTAAATTCGAGTTATAGCGAACCTGCTAGGGACGTGTGAATAAATTTCTAAGTCCCACCATACGAATAAATTGAGCATGGATTTGTGGTAATTTTATTAAAAATACCTAACAGTGAAGTCTAATTGACTTCACTCGTTAGGAAGGAATGACAGAAGCTAGATAGGCTGTGTTTTCACGTGGGCATGTCTTTATGTAGAGGAAGGGAGCGAATTCACCAACTTCTAAAAATTCAAACTTTCAAAATTTAGGAAAGTACAAAAAAAAATGGTCCAGGCACGCAATTAAGAAACATGTCTTTACAATTTTGAAGTTAATAAGCAAATTTTTTGCAAATTTTGAAAATACATAAATTTTGCAAAGTTAAATTTACTGCATTTGTATATGTAAAACCTAGTGTGAATTGGGAGGAGGGTGTGGGAACTGTGGGACAAAAGTCCCTTGATCCTGTGCTGTACCAGAACGAAAAATTCATCTTCTCTACAGTCATGTGTTCATGTTTGTTATCTCAAATAAGCAAGGATTTTAGAGAAAAGAAAAATTTGTACAAAGTAGTCATGAATTGTTCTATTCTTGCTTATTGAGGTAACAAACAAGTAACACACGTATGAAAATTAGACACATTCTTCGTCTTGGTACAGTTCACATATAATATTTTATTTTAATTCAAAATTTCAAAAATTTCAAAAAAATTTCTTTATAGACTTCTTCATCGAATTTCGACTCAGAACCTAATAAACGAAAATACAAAAAAAGGTGAATTAATAAGAATAAAATATTACAAAAGAAAATTAAACACGTAACATCAAATAAAAATAAACTAAAAAGAAAAACAAATATCTAACAAATACTAATAGATAAAAAAGAAAAGAAAATCTTCCGTGAGTATATTTCTAAAACATAAATAAAAAAAAATTAATATGAAGTAAACAAAATCATAACCATAATCTAACCATAAACTAATGTTGATTTTACTTACATTGAACCTCCCCACTGGTCGGTACATGTCTTAAACTTGCCTTTGTGGTTCTTATCATAGACGAAAATCGAACCATTTTTCTTGGCGTTTCGGGGGGTGGGGGTGGAGGGAATGAAAACGTTGTTTCTCTAACATCATCTCGTTCAGTAACGTCATCACGTTCAGTAACAGGTGGAGGTGGTAAGACAAAAGACGGATTTCTTGTCACCATTGTCACTGGTGAGTGGTGGCGCGTGTGTTGAGAGACGGGGTGGAAGAGACGTACGTACTGGTACCAAAGGAATTTCATACCCTTCTGTAGAAGAACTTGTCGACACGATCGGTGTGTGTCCTCCCGTCGTTGCCACATCAGAGATTCCTGTAGAGCTCCATGGAGCCATTCTTTGTAAAATTACAAAGGCCAGTACACCGCACATCACCCCATAGAATACAGCAAAAACCAAGTTAACTACAAGACCCGTCATGGCTGAATGACTAATTCTCGATCCGAGCCAAATGCACGTCTTATTGTTTTAGATTCCTTCACCAAACCCCTCCAATCACAAATCGTGTGAACTAAAATGGTCCCGAATGACTTTGTGAAGCCAACTACGTCACTAGTTATCATAACAGGACTTGAACAAAACAAAAATGACCCTTACTGTATTTACGTTCCGCACATTACACAGCTCCCACATTGATGGCATGCAGGGGCCGAAACAAACTCTACTACATCCCCAACGACGTGGAGCCCCATGGGAAGGGCAATGTGACACTATAATAGAAAGTAACGAACAACAACGAAAAAAAATTAATACTGTATAAACTTTAAAACGGAAAAATAAATAACGTGAATAAAACAAAAATTAAAACAACTAAATAATACCCAAGTACACACGATCGTGTGACGGATGGCGAAGACCGTCTGTCCCGCCAAGGATGCCTGGAAAAAAATATTGAAGATACACCAACAGCACAAAATTGAAAAAAAGTAGAAAATTCCCTGAAAATACCTCAACAACGTCCCACAAAGTTTGGGGCATCACCAGCCCCTCATCAGGAACAAAACATTTCACTCCGTGCTGAAAATAAACAAAATAGTAAAAAAATTACAATAAGTCTGTAACAACATTAAAGGAACAATTCATTTTTAAATTCACTCACCATACATCTCAACACAAACTCCATAAATTGGAGTTTACATAAAGGTGGGTGCGTCGGTACAACCATCTTGCCTAAACAACAGTCAGCAAATGAGGCAAATGAGACGCACACTAACCGATATTCAGTTTCATACCAAGAGACCCCAGGGCATAATTTTCTGACTAGTTTCGCTAGTAGAAAAAAAGTGATCACGAAGGCGTGCACAAAACGAGGCCAACCAATTGTAGTTAAGCCTTCAGGGACGAAACTTCCGCTTCTGACGTAGTAGACGGGAAAATAGACCATTTAGTTAAAAAAAACAAGGGTACCTGTTCCTATCTATGATGTCAGAAATGTAGAAATTGTTCCCTCCCACACAACACGTCATACGCGTAGCAACCTTGTCAGAGCCAAATTTGGCATACTTTCCCTGGTATAAAAGCCCTCAGATCCGTGTAAAAATTGTCACAAACAAATTATCAAAAGGCCACTTCAGTCCTTCTTCACTGCTCTCCAGGTAAGTCAATACATTATTGCTCTTCTCTTAGCTCTTATTTATTTAAAAAAAAAATTAGAACTTAGACCTAAAGCTATATTATTTTTGTTTACCCTTACCAGGTTTAAAAGGTATAGAAAATATGGGTGAATTTTACGAATTCATTAAATTACAATTTTACGATTTAGGAGGTGTGCACAAATTGTTAGTGCACACTATACCTAATTGCACTATACCTGGTACGGGATTGTACGTACATATCAGACGTTTCGAAATTACCGACGAGGGACTAGTTCACCTTTTAAACGGGGTAAAAATATCACTACATGACTGGACTCGGTTTTATAACCGTTTAAGTGCGTGGCAATTTCTTTCAAATTTACCTCAAACTCTTTAACAGTCAGAAAACTTGAAAATATATGTCTCGTTTCCCACAGGGTACGTTATATTCCAAACACCAACTTATAACGGTTGTGTCGTAATGTCGGAACTCCAATTTACGAATCTCGCACATGCAGTAAAACGAGTTAACGAGTGGTTATTTTCAAATCTTGACGTACATTTACGTTTCAATGAAAAGTGATTTTTTTTTCTTTGTTCGCAGAAAAGGGGCTCCAATGGGTGATTTTGTTTTAAATTTGGGCGGGAATTTATTATTGAAAATAGATTATTCTAAATTAACTGCTCAAATAACCAAATTTTCAGTCGTAGACGACAGTTACGTGGTTCACGAGAGCCAATTTTTTTTGGTATCGCTACAAGAATGGCAGAAAATGGAACGGATGTTACCTTCTTTCGTGGAGGAAGGCCTCTTTAATCAATCAGGCACACCGACCCTACTGTACCTTTCGTCCGAAGCATTAGTAACTCTTGACGACAACAAAGATTTTACTTTCTTTTCTGATAAAGAAAATATTGACCTCGATTTTGAATAAATTATTTTCTCAACAAACCTTTTTTTTTAATATTTACTTTCTTTTTTTTCTAGCGAAATTTAGTGCGTTCTGTATGGCAAATCCTCTACTCCCCATAAAACCAAAACATTCGGTTCATCTTGGGAACAATTTCTTTGCTCAGGTGTCGGAATTTAACAATAGCCTTAAAGTACACGTGAGACGGTATACAGCTAACCCGGTGGGATTCACGGCGACTGCATATGGTATTTCGTTAAGTCACGAATATTTCTACAATATTAGCGCTCTCTTTCCGAGCTGGTTACCGATTACTGAGCAAGAAAACCCACTCGCAGTTTTGATTGAGACGTCAAAGTGCACGGGCACCTGCTATCATTCGCAAGCTTTGAACAAAACCATTGTGAATTTTGCCAATGCGTACAGGAAGTCCGTGGATTTGAACGTTGATCAATTTAAAGTCTTAACAGACGCGGTCGACCAGCTGTCGGAATGGATTCAACTCTTGTCGAATCAGAACTGAAAATGTTCAATAGAAAATTAGACTATATCGTGACGTGTAATGCAGTCACGATCAACGGACTTTATTACATCAAGGAACTATCATTGGTCGGCCACGATTTAAAGCAACATTTTATTATCAAAATACCGAAATCGGTACTAGAATCAGACATCACTGAAAAGGAACGAAGAACTATTTCATATTGTGAAAAGTTCATTTTGCAAGAAGAGTTGAAAAATGAGGCGCTAGACACTCCAATCTTCGTTGTGACTAATGAAATCAAGCGGCTGCAGTGTGTCTCCACTGGAACTGTATTGTTTGTCAAGGAGGACAAAAAATTAAAAGAATATCTAGAGAAAAAATGTAACGTAGCTTGCGAGGAACTACCTACTAACACCCCATTGGCTCCCTCTTACTGTGAAATGGACAGATATCATTTCTGTCCTAATCATGTAGCCGCAGCTTGCAGCCTTTTTAAAGCAAAATTTTATTACAAATTCATTTCGCGGAACTAATTTTCAAAATTTTTCCCTCCCATATTTAATACCTCTCACCCGTCACCCAGTTATCAGAACGCACGACTACGAGCATGGACCTACACGTCTCCTCACTCGTCTCTCCACCGTCAGTTGCACAACCCTTCGACGAGGGAGCAGCTCCCACCGTCCAGCCACCCCGACCAGCTGACTCCGGCATCGTCCGCCCCCACAACCAGCTGCTTCTGTCCACCTGATGGAGGCAACGTTATCCACTGAGCCACTTCCAGAACTCCTCACTCCAGCTCAACAGCCGCCAACGCCGGCCGGGGAAAGCAAGTGCCGTTCCACACGTTGGCTCAAGCGTAGGAAACTCACGTCTGAGCAACCCAAGGTAGGCGAATTATGCCATTGTTACGCCATTGTGAAACAATCAGCTCACGGACAGCTAGATAAAGGGATGATGTTTAATTGTCTGTCAATATTCGAACACAAATTTGATTTGCAAGGGTTTTGCGTCGCTGCAACAACTGACACGATTAACTGTTATTTACGTTTTTCAAGACCAGTCAACATGGACGTGGTGTTAGGATTAATGGCTATGGAATCGGTGAATCCTACTCACAAGATCATACCTCTGTCTACCAAAACCAAGCAAAAAAACTATCTGGTGAACATTTACGAAAACGATCCTCACCCACTCGAAACGTTGCAGACTGCCGACCGTCATTTAGTTCCTTTTGACCTCCTCTAACCGAACTTTCTCGCAAAATATGCAAAAGATCCGTTGATTTAAGCGACACCTTTTTAGTAAAGTACGCCGCAAACTTCAATAACGTTGCGGCTCGAATCGCGAATGTAGAAGCTCAGTACTCGCCGCCCCAAAACGAGATTGAAATGTAACTAAGTTGCTTAAATAAAAAAATTATTTGAGATGTAAAATACTATTTTATTTCATAAACACCTCCACCACTCTCTATTCCATGTAAGAAAAATTTAATATACAGTTCAAATTATTTTTTGGTAAAGGTATATCCCTCCTCCTATAAAAAGCCAGCCATCCATTACCGATCCCTCAAAACCAGTCATGGATTTATCCCTAAAGCACCTCTCCAATCATATCGTAGTGGGTCCCTCGGGAATTGGAAAAACTGAATTAGTTTCTAAATTAATTTTAAATGCCGAAGAAGTGTTCAATCCCGTTCCGACATCAGTAACTATTTGCTACGGAGCATGGCAAACTGCATACGAAACTTTAAAATCAAAGTGCAAACTTCCGATAACCTTTATACAGGGATTCGACAAAGACATTTACGAATCCGTGCCTTCGGGTGCATTACTTTGTTTGGACGATATGGCGCACTGTGTAAAAATCGAATTACTAAATGACACCTGGGTTAAAGGGGGACACAGTAGTAAGATAAGAGTACGTACGAGCACACTTCCGGTCACGTGACCACCGCCACCGTCTTGGATTATGACGTCACTTCCGGTTTATGACGTCACTTCCGGTTTTTGACGTAAATTTCCGGTTTTTTAACGTCATTTCCGGCCTAAGAAGGTGCACGTACTAACACACCGGAAATGCCGACATATTGGATCCACCATATTGGATCTATGACGTCACAAACCGGAAATGACGTCAAAAAATGCATTTTTCACCGGAAATGACGTCACAATGAAGTGTTTTACCCACCCAACATGATTTACCCTTCTTACCCTTATTTACCCCTCTATACCCCTCTCATATATTGAAAACCTAAGAAAGT
>JAHWFP010028062.1:18568-29242 GCA_023313725.1 Lithobius niger
CCCCTCTCATATATTGAAAACCTAAGAAAGTACTCGAAGTGGCTGAGACCTTTGGAAGTATTAGAATATCAGAAAAGAAATGGACAAGGAAACCATTTTAACTACAAACAAACAGTACTGATTTAGCAAACATGAAATAAAATGTTATGTCGTTCTTTTTGTGTCTAACGATTTGCAATCGACTTGTATACATAATGTTCCTTTTAAATCTAATTCGAATAACAGGTCATAGTCGTTCTTTCTGTGACAAATTATGTTCACAGTTTCGTACACGAAGTTTTCCTTTAAGAGTAATTCAATCTACCGCGACAGACAACCAGTTTCCATCGTAATTATACCATTGAAATCGTGAAGTACAAGTCATGAGTCACGCACGAACGGAAAAAAAAAAGAAAATCAAAACCAGTTCGTGCTCGTATAAATAACCTTGGGCGGTAGTATTATCGTCTAACGTGGAATCATAATAACAGAATGTGTAAAGCAAAAACAAAGCAGCGAGTAATCTAAGTCCACACCTAATAAATTTTTGGCATGACCCTGAGACAGAATGAACCAACACTCTAAGAAGTTAGACAAGCTTTGCTTGTCTGCTTATTCTTAATAAAGATTAAAAACAGATACTGTTTTAATCCATACTAAGTAGCTAGTCAAGGTTTGTTTTATGGAAGCCAAGGAGCGAATCCGTCAGCTATAAAAAGGTGACGACAACCTTGCTGGACAACTTAAATATTTGAAAATTTAATTTAAAAAATGTAAAGTGTCCAGGCACGCAATTAAGAAAGGATGCCATTAAAATTTTGAAGATAAAGCAATTTTTGTGCAAATTTCGAAAATAAAGCAATTTTTGTCAATTTTGAAAATAAACAAATTTTTTAAAGTTAAATTTACAGCATAATGTTTGTAAAAAAAAATGTGTTATATGTTGAATTGGAGAGGTTGAGGGGAACAGCGGGACTTTTCATTCAAAGTAGTCCCTTCATTTTTGTCTGTACCAGGCGTTGATATATTCATTTTATTTTATTTTCACAATTTCAAAAACAAATTCAAAACAATCTTCTGGACTCTTCATACGACTCTTCACAAGCAATCATGGCTTGTAACCTAAGAAGAAACGGGAAAAAAAAAACAGGTAAATTAACAAGAGTTTAAAATAATACAAAGGACTGACAAAGACGTTAGATTAATTTGGAAATAAAAACAAACAAACAAATATGCAGCAACATACCAATCGAAATGACATAAATTTCCTCAGTGCACATTTCTAAAACATGAGAATGAACGGGTTTAAAATGGACTTTATGTGATAACCTCATCATCAATTATCGAAATGGGACCCAGACAAAATTAAAAGTCACCTACCTTCCCTCTACACACGGCACACCGCACAATGTCCGCACAACTCACAAGCAGTAGACATCACAAATCTGGTCGTATCTGCAGTAAAATGTAATTGCAACGGTAGGACTAACAAGCACTAAATTACAACAAACGAAAATATCAACACAAAACAAACGTAAAATAAAAATGGAATAAGCGAGGAGCAAAAAATCAGGTGTTGAAGAGCAAACACTGACTGATCGCTCAAAGTAGACTGTAAAGTAACATAAAATAAAAGAAACAATCATATATAACGTAAAATCAAAAGATCCAAAATTTAAACGGCATAGGCCTGCTGCCAATAAGTCCCAAATAGTAATTGGTTGTAGCTCTTCATTTGTCACGAAGCACTCGTCTACCTGGTATAATACGGAAAAATCCTGGTCGGCCAAAGACGACTGTAAAAATAAAACAAACAAAAAACAAACAAAAATCACGTAAAATCAAAAGAAATTCTAAAAAATTCTTAAAATTCTTAAAATTCTTAAAATCACCTCTACTACAATCCAAAGGTTAACTGTCAGATCCATTCCTTTATCCTGCACAAAACGTTCATCGTCCTGTTAAATAAATTAAATAATAGGTAAAAACTTAAACAAAATATGAATTTAAAAGAAAGAAAGCACTTTTAAAAAACCACTTACCAAATATTTAACACAAGCTCAACGAACGGGAGATAGCAAAGGACAGGTTGATTTCATGCGTCCGTCTCGGTCGAAGGAAAAGCTGGAAATAAGACCTTGTTCTTTCTTTTTCCCACTGGAATGCCTAGGGACATAGTAAATGCACGGAACTGATGTTGCACAATGTTGCAGAAGGAGCGAAGATAAAAACAAATAAAATTCTAGGCCAACCAGATCATGCTTCCAGACTCTCTTACTTCCTCACGAGCATCAAGGACTCTGACGTCACAAGCGAGAGGAGCAGTCTCTGACATCACAAGGGCAGACGTTCTAGAACTTTCAATGCAACTCGCCCAGTTATAAAAAGACCCTGAACTGAGCAAAAGTTGTCACAACCAATTTTCACAAAAGAACTGTCAAGACCTACTCACCAGCTCTTTAGTTATAGTGAAGGTTGACAAAATCAAATTTCTCAAAAGGCCAGAAGTTATACAGAGAATTGTTCCACTCTCCATGCCCTAACTAAGTTTCAAAGAAGAGAAAGTCAATACGTCAATTTTATTTGTTAGCCCAAATAATATTGACGTACCGTCTTTCCCCTCTTCGAAAATTAGTCAGGTACCCCACTGAAATTGACCTTGTTTTAGATTTGTAACAAATTGGGGCTAGACATTTTGTTACAACGAAAAAACAGGATCAGTGTGCGTGGCTTTACAGAAGAACGTGACTTGAAAGAAGAAAAAGAAGAAAACAAAAAAAAAACCCACGCTTCGATCGCAACTGTGTCTGACCTCACACAGTGTTAAGAAAAACCTTTCTGTCTTAGGTTTTTCTTAGCTATGCTTTCCTAAAGTGGATTCTTACAGTCCGAGACTCCACTTTACGTGAATTAAGATTAGCGTTGGAAAAACCCCTATACTACGTTATGTCCGCTCAGATTCACTCGGTCAAACCCAAAAAATTAAACGTGGATCTGAGCGGACATTAGGGGAAAATACAAAATGGCCTTGACCTATTTCTACTGTTGTAAAAATAATTCTTGCACAACAAACACGAAAGTAACACTGAGGCAACACAACAGTTTGTTATTTACGTTTTGAAAGGATTTAAAGTTACGAAAATTCATTCTGGTATTAAATTCAATGAGAAGCCATGGTTGGTCCATTACATAAATTTTAACAGCATGAAACGAAAGGAGGCAAAGAGTGAATTTGTGCGTGCATTCTATAAACTTTATAATAACTCAAATTTTCTGGAAAAAACATGTACTAAAACATGATCTCAAAAACGGACACATTGAACACCTCCATTTATGTCATAACAAACGGGAAAAAAAGAAAACTCCAATGTGGAACAATATTTTTGTCAAAGGTAAAAGAAATGAAAGGATTATTGTCTGAAAACATCAAACGTAGCGTGTAAAGACTTGTCAGCTATCGATCAATAGCACCATCTTATTGTAACAAGCAAAATTTTATTACAAATTCATTTCGCGGAACTAATTTTCAAAATTTTTCCGACCCATATTTAAATACCTCTCACCCGTCACCCAGTCATCAGAATGCACAACGACGAGCATGGACCTACGCGTCTCCTCACCCGTCTCTCCACCGTCAGTTGCACAACATTTCGACAAGGAGCAGCTCCCACCGTCCAGCCACCACGACCAGTCGACTCAGGCATCGTCCACCCATCACAACCTGCCACTTCCGCCCACCCGATGGAGGCAACGTTATCCACTGAGCCATTTCCAGAACTCCCCACTCCTGCCGCTCAACAGCCGCCTACGCCGGCCGGGGAAAGCAAGTACCGTTCCACACGTTGGCTCAAGCGTAGGAAACTCACGTCTAAGCAACCCAAGGTAGGCGAATTATGCCATTGTTACGCCATTGTGAAACAATCAGCTCACGGACAGATAGATAAAGGGATGATGTTTAATTGTCTGTCAATATTCGAACACGAATCTGATTTACAAGGATTTTGCGTCGGTGCAACAACTGACGCGATTAACTGTTATTTACGTTTTTCAAGACCAGTCAACATGGACGTGGTGTTAGGATTAATGGCTACGGAATGGACGAAACCGACTCACAAGATCGTACCTCTGTCTACCAAAACCAAGCAAAAAAACTATCTGGTGAACATTTACGATAACGATCCTCACCCACTCGAAACGTTGCAGACTGCCGACCGTCATTTAGTGCCTTTTGACCTGCTCTTGCCAAACTTTCTCGCAATATATGCAAAAGCTCCGTTGGATTTAAGCGACGCCTTTTTAGTAAAGTACGCTGCAAACTTCCCTTACGTTGCGGCTCGAATCGCGAATGTAGAAGCTCAGTTGCTTAAATAAAAAAAATTATTTCAGATGTAAAATACTATTTTATATCCTAAACACCTCCATCACTCTCTATTCCATGTAAGAAAAATTTACTATACAGTTCAAATTATTTTTCGTTAAAGGTTCATCCCTCCTCCTATAAAAAGCCAGCCATCCCTTACCGATCCCTCAAAACCAGTCATGGATTTATCCCTAAAGCACCCCTCCAATCAATTAATAGTGGGTCCCTCTGGAATTGGAAAAACTGAATTAGTTTCTAAATTAATTTTAAATGCCGAAGAAGTGTTCAATCCCGTTCCAACATCAATAACAATTTGCTACGGAGCGTAGCAGATTGCTTAAGAAACTTTAAAATCCAAGTACAAACTTCCGACAACTTTTATACAGGGATTCGACAAAGACATTTACGAATCCGTGCCTTCAGGTGCATTACTTTGCTTGGACGATTTGGCGCATTGTTTTAAAATCGAATTACTAAGTGATGCCTGGGTTAAAGGGGAACACCACCGTAATTTAACTCAAATATTAATAAGTCGTAACTTGTATCAAAAAAATTTACGTACAGTCAACTTAAATACGCATTATTTCTACTTGTTCAAGAACGTACGTAACGTTTCTACATTATGTCACCTGGCGGTTCAAATGGGATACGCACCAGCCTTTTTAGTTAGCATATATAAGGCAGCTACGACGGACGGTCGAGGGTATTTGTTCTTAGATCTTCGACCCGATACGCCGGACCATTTACGTTTCAGAGACGATTTGTTCAAAACACCTCTCGTTGTATACATGTCCAAGAATGTCTAAGCAGCGAGTCAAAGACTATCTACTCGTGTTAGCTCTGCTTTCGTCCCGTAAAGTCAAGCTGCATGTGAAAAAACTCTAATAGCTTGCGCAAATATCCAAGATATAATTGGTTCCGTCGCCCTTAATATTCTCAGAGAAAATTTCCCGTTAAATCAAGCTCTGAAGTCCAAACTGAGGAGATACAAGAAAACTCTGCTCGCAATTTCAACAAAAAACTGTTCACGTGCTAAGAAAACTAAAAACATTACTAAACTCCAAACAGGTGGTTTTTTTCCCTATATTAGCTCCGCTCCTGGGCACCGTCGCAGCACCTTTCATAGACGCAGTGAGTGGAATATTTGCCAGATAAACAAAACTAACTTAAACAAACTATGTTTCGACGCATGCAACTAGTGCCTATTGCGGACGAGTCTGCCTCACTCGCTGCGGCTGCCGGTGATGGACCACCAACCGTCGCCCCGGGTCCCAACGTCTTGACCAAATCACCTTACGTTCGTCCGTTGGGTAATCTAGACGTTGCCATGCACGAAGTACTGGCAAACCGTGACATTGACGATTTTTCCAAAGCCAAACAGTACACTCAAACGCTCCAACGTTTTCTAGATATTAACGAAAAATACGTGTCGGAGCCCTTACGCGTGTTAATGTCCTCGATGGGTGCGGCGACCACACAAAGCCAGCTCGCCCGCACCAACGACGCAACAGACAACCACACCAGCCGTCAGCAGCACTAGCGTGTTCCCAGCATCCAGTATAAGTCCTAGCACGTCCCCTATCGCTAGCGCGGTAGGGGGCGTGCCTCCCACCCCCACCCCCACGGGTGCAGCGGCTCGGCGCAAGCCGCGCGGGGGAGGCAGCAGAAACAGCTGCGAGCGCGGCAGCGCCGCAAACGTTGGTATTCGACTGGAGCGATATGGATGATGGAGGAACCAAAGCTGACATTGATAGTAGCGGGGAAAAAGCTCTCATTGCTGCTTTCCCTTACGACGAACCTACTAAAAAAGATCCTAATGTGTTTCGGGTACTTGACAAATACAGAGGTCGTATAAGGAAATTTTTAGAAGAAGGCAAAGTGCTTTACGACCTTATGGGACAAATCGTGGACCATGAAACTGGTTTAGCTATTCCCGGTTCGAACGTAGTTCAGCTGATACACGGACGAATTTCTGATAATAAATCATTCAGAGAGAAGATGATGCATGCTCCGGGCTGGTCGGTCGTTTCCAGTTTAATTCCCCGGAAGAGTTACTTACGCAGGTCCTCCGGTATAATACTACCTACACCCCCACCCCTCGTCAGTTCATTACGATCTTCAACGGACGATGAGCAAACGGCCCGAGGCGCTGTCAGCGGGCGCAGCAGCAAAAGTAAAAAAAGACAATTGTCATGGTCGAGCAAGTTTTTTTAATGACATACTAAACAGCCATTATTACGATCCTAAAAGTTCCGGTAGCCTGGGGGGTGCGTGACGGCTTCATAAGCATGCCTCACTCGTCGATCGTAGAATTACGCACGCCTTTCTTAAACGATGGCTACAATCTCAGGACACGTATACATTATTTAAGCCAGTGACTAGGTCATTTGAACGAAACCGGATCAGAGTGAAGAACGAGAGAGACACAATTTCGGCCAATTACCTGACGTGTCCAACCTCGCGGCGCATAATGACAACTATAATTTTTTATTGGTCGTAATTAATGCTTTCTCGAAGTACTTGTGGGTTCGTCCAATTAAAAGAAAAGATGCAATTTCAGTTTCAACAGCATTACGTGATATTTTACTCGATCCTCGTGCCTCGAACGTGGAATTTTTTTACCAGTGATTCTGGGAGTGAGTTCCAAAACAGAGCCGTAGGACAACTGCTACGTCAGCACAAAATCTAACAGTATACTACACGCAACGAAGAAATTAAATCGAGTATCAGCGAACGAGTGATACTCACGCTCCGCGGTCGAATTTCACGTTATTTACATAAAAACAATACGATGAGATTTATCAACGTACTTCAAGACATTGTTGACTCCTACAACAATAGTTATCATCGCAGCATTAAAATGAAGCCCACTCAGGTTAACGAAGCAAATACCGGTGAAGTTTTCGTTAAGCTTTATGGAGGTGGAGGGTTCCGAACCGGTGATCCGGTGAGACTGGCTTTGAAAACGCACATTTTCACGCGTGGCTACCATCCAAGATGGACTCAAGAAGTTGCCTACGTCAGTGGTAAAAATCTCAAACATCCCATTACGACCTATACCGTTAAAGACTGGCTCGGCGAACCGATTATCGGTACTTTTTACAAGCAAGAATTACAAAAAGTAGCCGAGCCTACATCTTAAAAAATTGAAACTGTGCTGAGAACAGGCAGGAAACGAGGGGGCGGGACCGAGTATTTGGTTAAATGGGAGGGTTATCCAAAGTCCTTTAACACTTGGGTTTCAGACCTAGAACAGTTAAGATGAGTGGGAATATATTTTTAACCCTCCCTAGTAATTCTTCTATGGATATATTTCCGTATAATACGCTTCAAAAATACATCACTCGGTTGTCAACACCTTTAAATTTGTCCCGTGACTACGAAGTGGCTTTGTGCGAAATTTCGTTTCCAAATAACATAAATCAAGATTCTGCAATTATTTTAAAAAGTGCTGACGAGGAAGCACGGCTCTTGGAGTACAGCTTTACAGAAAGGAAGGAAAGATTGTTGGAGGGAGGTCATTTGAGTCCTATCGAAAGCACCGCAATTTTACCTTCAACTAAGGGCACGAAACGATACTCTAGTTACAAGGAATTAATGAACCGTATCAATCTTGACATTCAAGACTTAAAAAAACAATTGCCCGACGGCGATCATATGAAGACTTCCGAGGACCCGCGCATCTTGTACGACGAAAGTACACACACGTTTAATATTCGTAATTACGAAAGTGAAGAAACGTACGTCAGGCTTTATTTGGGTCCTAAATTAGCTTCTTGTTTTGGCTTCCCAAAATTTGAAATGCATCCAGATGTTGTGGAGCACTCCGTTGAAACTTTGGTGCCAGTCATGGAAACGACTAATACTCTCATGGACAATATATACGTGTATACAGATCTAATCCAAGCTAATCACGTGGGTGACTACAAAGTTCCCTTATTGAGAATCGTACCAGTTCGTGGTCAACCGGGGGGAAGTTTGCAGCATAGAGTTTAATAGGTTGTACTATTTTCCTATTCAAAAAGAAAGTTTTCAATTTATTGAAATTTTGCTAACTTATGATTCTGGGAGGCCTATAGAATTCAGTGATTATGGGAGGACGGTGGTTGTCTTGCATCTTCGTAAAAAAAAAGCCTTCGTAGACTATAAGTAAGCTCGCACTCCCCCCATCCCCCGCACACATCGATCGTGCATCATGACAGGCATGTGTCCTTACACGCAGTACTACCAAGACCAGGCGGGTGGGGGTATACCCGTGTACTACGGACGTCACGGAGCCCAAACCGGAAACGGATTGGGGTCAATTTTATCTAGGTTAGGAAGAATGGCTATGCCATTTTTAAAGGGGATAGGCAGCTTCCTAGGACGAACGGCTCTCTCTGCTGGCGTCGGTATGGGCTCCGACGTGCTGGGAGGCAAGTCGTGGAAAGATGCTTCGCGTGAAAGGTTTACGGAAGCTGGACGTGACATCATGAGCGAAGTTGGAAGAAGATTGCAACATCGAGGGAGTGGTCGTAAACGTAAAAGAAAGGCTTCAAAAACTAAACCTAAGTGTTGTAAAAAACGAAAAAAGAAAGCATCGAAGCCTAAAACCATTCTAGATTAAGCCTGCCTATATAACTACCTGTCTTTCCCCCTTCGGTGTTATTTTACGTCAGGAGAGTCAGTATGGCGTACCTTCACCCAAATTCGTGCGAGTGTCTGCTGAATAATTTAGATTTGTTCAGCGTGAGCCCCGTTCGGTTATCGGTTCAAAAAACTAAAATGGTAGAGTATAGACCCGTCGCTACGATAGGAGCTAATCAAGTAATCGATTTTTTGGTTCCGGGATCCGACGATTTTACATCAATATATCACAAACGTTAATTTACATGCATGTAAAAGTTGTAAAATCGAGCGATGGTTCGGTCTATATAGCAGACGAAAGTAAACTGATGGGGCCTGTCGATTTGTTGTTGCATGGACTTTTTTCTCAAGTTGATATCAGTCTGAACGGTAAACTAGCTACTGGTACCAACGACCATTACGGATACAAAGCATTCATGAAGACTGTTTAGAGTTACGGTAGTGAAGGAAAAAAGACGCAGTTGGAATCCTCACTTTTTGCAACCTATCCTACGCGACAGAACAGAACGGCGAGTGGGGCTGAGATCGATCTCATAGGACGAGTCAGTCACGATTTAGTGAACCAGTCACGACTTCTGCTAAATAATAAACTGAAATTCAGATTCGTGCCTCAACGAGCAGAATTCTGCATGTATTTAAACGTCGCAGGTATAACCGCCGCCCTCTCGCCCGTCATCGTTCCATTAGATGCGGCCCTCTATATTCGCAAGGTTATCCCTTCCCCCTCTTTTCTACTAGCCCACGCAAGAACGCTCAGTACAGTTTCCTCGGCAAAATATCCTTACAGAAAAACTGATTTTAAGAGTCACACTTTGTTGCAAGGTACACGCAGTGCAACGATCGACAATATTTTCAACGGTGACGTTCCGAGTCGAGTTACTATAGGATTAGTTAAACACGCAGCCTTCAATGGGGTTTATTCCAACGACCCTTTTTTCTTCGAACATTTTGGTTTGACTTCGTTAGCCCTGTCAGTCGACGGGGTGATGCACAACTCGAAACCTCTAACTTGTGATTTTGACAATTAACACTGGCGATAGCCAGTGTTAGTAAGGGTCGACCTAGGACCTCTGTGTTAAACTCTCAACTTTGAGAGCTTATAACTCCGTCAAAAGTAAACATATTTAAACCAAATTTGGAATCTAGCCTTGACTAGTAAAGGCCTGTCTGCAGTCCAAAAATTGTGAAATTCGGTCCAGCCAAACCCGAGATGCAGACAAGGGCCAAATAGAAAACTTCTTGTTCAGCTTCTTCTTCTTGTTGTTGTTGTTGTTCTGGGGATACTTTCGTCTGTCCTCTCTACAGGTCAAACCATTTGTCCTATAAAGCTGGTTCTTAGATCATTTTACAGGTATTGCTCTGTAGATGTGCCCTTTTCATAAGGCCTTTTCTAATTGGTCAAGTGGTTCAGGGGTTACGGAGCTCTAAACCACCAGATTGATTGTTTTACATTGTTTTAAACATTGTTATTATGCAACAATACCAATTAGCAAACATCAGCTGCGAGACATAGACTGAAGATTAAAGGATTTGTTTCTATTGTTAACATTGGCGATAGCTAGATTAGTGAGGGTCACCCTAGGGTCTCTTGTGTTAAACTATCAGCTGTGACCGCCAACTGCACTGTTTTACAGTTTAGCTGCAATTCTAAAAGTAACACGAATTAATAAACAAAAACGGAACGTTAAATGTTTAGAGTAAGGATCTAA
>JAHWFP010028067.1:0-10306 GCA_023313725.1 Lithobius niger
AGTAGGGGTAGGTTAGACCCCTGCATAAAGTTCAGAATCAAAAACCCATGTTAACCTCTGAATGGTTACCTCAATATAGACCATCAGCTTGATTACGTCTGACTATACTATGCTAATGGTTCTACGAAAATAATGGTCTGTTTGTGTCCCTCAGCATGCTTTGTTATTTTCTGCTTTAATAACCTTTTTCGACAGTTTTGTCCAACGAAACCATGTTTAGCAAGAATAATGGTCGTGTTCACCTTTCGTCATTAACTCCAGACCCCGTGCAATTCTCTTCATATTGGTATAGTTACGACTTCTTCCACGTGGTTATTGTGACATATGACAATAGCCTACAAGAATCTACAGCTGCCACTTTACTAATTCAAATTTGTTCGTTTGTTTTCTTCCAGTTACAATGACTTTTCGCAGTCTGTTATTCATCTTTTTCATCGTTCTGCTGGTGGCAGTTTTCGAGGCAACAGCTCATAATTGTATCGAAGTTTGCACCGGATTCAAGCACATCAGGGCTTGCAACAGATGCGTTGCGACAGACTGAAAATGTCAACATTTCAACAACTTCCTGTGAGTAATGCCTACAGCACGTCGCAAGTTGCAAACCCGTTGAAGTGATTTTGCAACTTATTAAGTATGCGTAAAAAACGTAACCTTCCAAGATTCACATTTACTAAAAAAAATGAGAAAAAAATTGTAAAATTGTAAAGTTTTAAAATTGTAAAAATGTACCTCTCGAGGCTGTAAAACGTTAATAATTACAACTGACCCAATTACATTTGGCATAGGACCACAAGGGCTAATACATAATAAAAATTTCCATTTTCCGTAAAGTTGGACAAATTAGAAGTTCATTAAGAAATGTTTATCCGACTTCCGTTGAATGCAGCTGATGTCAAATGAGCGTAATTGTACGACAAATAATATTGCTGTGAAGTTTCAGATTCCGTGTTCATTGATTAAAAACACTTTTTTCACAACCAATACATTGTATACGAGTGATACCAAAAATGAAATTGCGTAATGCAGACGATACGCACATATACAAAAAGATACAAAGAGTGAATCCTGCATGAAATTTCACACTTATGTTAACAAGCTTGCTACAGACTGTACGTAACACGTGTACATTCATTGGGATCTGTAAGTAAACGATGTAATTGGTAGAATCACACGTTCGTATTACTTTTCGACCAATTTATAGTTTATAAACAACATACAGGCTATTAATTCTTTACTCTCCGTCCATTCTGAAATATGTTCTAACTAGAGGAAGCCCGTGCTTTGCACGGGGCCGGTCACATTTCCCGGGACATTTTCCCGCCACTCTTCCCGAAGACTTGTCATATTGATCGACCACTCTTGCCTGGCTCCTTTTTGGCTGGACGTAGAGTGGGAGAGTGCATTTTCAATGCGGGCGTGAGGAGGGGAGAAGTGGTTTTCCTTTAGGCCGTCCTTTTCCTTTTCCTTTTCCTTTTAGCCGGTCTCCGATATTATTATAAAGATTAAAAAGAAAAAGAAAACCATTTATCATGTTACAATTATTTAGCAAGCTCGAAATCAGATGTAATCGTATACAGCCTATTTTTACTGTAAGCCTTTCAAAATCCAAAACATCGTCGTAGGCACAATATGACGTAGAGAAGCATACCATCAAAAGGGAACTTGGTATGGCACATGTTATTTTTTTTAATTCGATGGACTGGTGTGCATCAGTGAGAGTTCCTTGCGCTTATTCTTTTACTTTGAAAGTTATCAATCATATTATATTAGTATTACAATATTTATTATCATATAAATAATAATGGGAAGACCAATAAAACAGCGTGATTGATTTTTTTTTCTCTTTAATTTCGTGTTTATGGAGTCTTGCATATTTTATTTATCTTCTTCATCATTTTCTCTATCATTATTTAGCCAGTCTAATTTTCTAATAAAATTAATGAAATCTCATTATTCAATTAGATTCGCATAAAATGTACTCGGCTCTTACATTTTGTAACAAGCCACATTAAATTTGCTGATTCCTAAACTTCGAAGGTTCGCTTTTACTTGGATCGATGTCGGTTTCTCCAATGGGACGTATGCGTCTAGTGTTTGGCATACGTCTTTACTAAATATTGCGCCTACGACGATGTATCATGTTACCAAATCTCACAGTATAATATTATATTATCTTTTTATTTTGAAAGTCTGAGTTCAGAAACTTACCAAGGAATTGTAATATTCCAACTATTTTAATACTTATGTTCTTTTTAGTTATGTTTGCTGGTGGTTTTTATATTACACGCAATAAGCAGAAAAATATTTTACTTCCGGATACCAGCCTCAAACTTTGGGTGTTGAATAAATACATATCAAAGGCTGTAAATCAGCCGAGAGACAACCTCAGAAACGATTACGTCACGTGCAGTAACGTCATCAGAATGACCGCCAAGCACATTCTTTAAAGTCGCATATCTACTGAATGGATTTTAATGAAACAGGTCTCATTGTACAGCTAACATTTTTATCTGTAATCAAGGTGTATATATTTTGCTGTAAATATAATAGTTCTCGTTTATTCCTGAAATTTGATATTTTTTTCCATATTTTTTTGTAATTTCCTTTACTTGCTACTGCCAAAATGAAATGTTTACCCAAAATTAAATGTTATTGTTGAAAAATCACTATAATTGCAGAATGGATGTTATGGTATGCTTACATATTAATTAGGCTACTATACTTGTAAAGTATGCGTAAACAATGAACGGTTTACTAATAATAATCATTTTCATTTATGAATACTATTTATTCTCAACAAAGAAACTACATTAGCATTAACAACCTGGTTGGATAAAGTGTTTATAGTAACGATCTGGTTAGGCTATAGGTTAGGTTAGGTTAGGGTAAGTGTTTATTTGTATTACAATGGTTAAGCTTTAAGCGTGTCCCACTAAAAAACGTAAAGTATGAGATGTTCAACATTTGGAAGTCGTATCTATATAATCATTTCCTGTCGTTATTCATCCATTCTTGAACAATGACCTTCGCATGTACACAAAAGAGTGCATCAGAGTCCAGCTTTTACACAGTGGCACTGTGTACATCGTTCCTTGCACTTACACGTAACCAGTTCCTGGCAGTACGTCTGGATATAGTTCAAAGAGGTGTGTGTACCTGTGCCATCATCTGTTTTCTCTTCCCACTGAGATGTATCCTGAATCTGAGGATTTGGTAGTCTACGTCTGCCTTCAAATAAAGCTGACATTGTATCTTGTGTTCAAAAAAACATGCAGCTCATTAAGTGAAATCACTGCACCTGGTCGATTGCTAGTTGCATCAGCCCTAATCATTGATTGGCCTTTGTTCACATGTTGGCACCAACAACAAGTATAATATATCAGCACTGCATTAAAGGTGTTATAATTCCCTACAATAAGATAAGATTAGAAACAGTTAGTGGAATGGATATTGTATTTGACAAGTATAGAGCAGCGTCATGTGACGTCATTTTGGCTACAAGATACCGTTTGGAGGTCATAGCTACAAGGTGCACTAGATTAAAGTGTAAGGGAAAAAAGGCACTTCTAGTCAAGACAGTGCTTTGAGAGCGGGTTTTTTAGGCTTAAAAAAACGTTGTTTTCTCCAACAACAAAAATCGCGCGTTGTAGGCTTAAGAAATCCAGTCTAATAGCATTGGCTTCAGTAAGACGACCTTCTTTTTTCCTTCCAGTGCCCCTTGCAGCTAACCCAGTTACTGGCTCCACCATAGAGTTACACACAATAATACTACGTTGTGATACTGCCCTATATCAATGGAAGTTTTAAAGTAGCAAACTTGCAAGTCTAGAGGTTTTGGTGAAAGGTTAGCAGTCCCACCTAGAGTGAAGGACCTACGCAATTTTAAACAGTGTTTAACCGAAGATAGGAATAAGGTGGAACTTCTCAATATGTTGGCAACTAATCTAGTTAGAATAGTAATCTCTGGCAAAGAAGTATTTTGCACTTTCAAGGACAAAGTGTTGTCATCAACTGGAGAATAGAATATAGCCTCACTTTCACCATCATTGCATGAAGAAGAAGGTGGAAGGTTTCTTTTGCATGCATTGGATGCTGGTATACATGGACGCAGCAATGTTCTTATTAAAACAGTAGATTCGGAAGTGGTTTCCATAAATTTATTTGCATTTCCACGCATCACAGAAGCCGAAGAACTGGATTGAGTAATGAGTATGGCACCTGAAAGAACTTGCAATATTTGCCCATTCGTGAACGGGCATTAGTGACGTATCAGAGCTGATTCCTTTCTTCCATGCATTCACGGGAGGGCGAGGGGTAGTCGTCTAACTGGAAAATCGAATAATTGGAAGAACTGCTGAAGAAAGATAGGAACTAATTATATTGACACGACTTCCAAATATAGTGAATTATCATAGTTTACGTTTTTAGTGGGAAACACTTAAATCTACTCATACACGTAATTAATATGTAAGCGAAGTGTACATAACACCCATTCTGTAATTATAGTGATTAAAAAAACTATTTTCAACAATGTAGCGTTTAATTTTGGGTAAATATTTCATTTTGGCAGCAGCAAATACAGAAAATTACGAGAAATATGGAACAAATCTCAAATTTCAAAAATAAAACGAAAATTACCAGTATTATATTTACAGCAAAATGTGTAGACACTTTCATTACAGATAAATGATTTAGCTTTAAAATTAGACCTGTTTCATTAAAACCCGTTCAGTAGTTTCCGAGATATGCGACTTTAAAGAATCTGCTTGAAGGCCATTTTGATGACGTCACTGCACGTTTCTGCACGTTTCTGAAGCTGTCTCTCGGCTGATTTACAACCTTTGATATGTATTTATACAACACCCAAAGTTGGAAGATGGTATCCGAAAGTGAAATATTTCAAGAGTATTTGCTGCTTATTCCACGTACTATTAATTGGATTTTTTTTTTTAAATAAAAAGTATGATTTTTGCTCTATAATGAATGATTCTTCAGGCTAAGTATGCGTTTTTATCAACGGAAACCAGTGCGTGTCAATGGACTGCTGCTTGATTCTACCTTCAAAGGGTATTTTTTATACAAGGTAAAGAATCACTGAGATAACAAAGTTGTATGTGCAGCATGGAGAACTGGGATAAAAACTCTGTAGCCAGCAGCACAAGCGACGAAAAACTAAACCTTATACCGCGGCATTGGAGGTGTCAAGCACAAGATACCTTCATCAGAGTAAAATAAAAAGTAAAAAAAAAAACCTTACATTTTGTTCTTTACAGGGTGTAGCCGAAGTTGTGGCGTTCGGGTGAAATGCATTGGCAATAAAATTACAAACGTATTGCCAGATAAATGTTTTAAAACAAATTTCCTAAGTTTAACGTAGATAATAAACGTTGTAGTCGAAAAAAGTATAACAAAGAATAAGGTAAATGGTACAAATACTACTCACACAGGCCAGTGTTAAGCTTGGGAGTGAAAAATGAGCAATGGGGAAAGAGATGGGGGTAAAGGGAGGAAAGTTCCACTGAGAGAAATGGAAGAATATGCCTGTACCAGAGCAGGGATGGACGGATGGACATGGAGAGGAGGTGGGAGAGGGGGCGGGCAAGGAAATGAGGGTGGAGGAGGAGTAGGGGAGGTGGTAGTGCTATGACCATGAGGTGGGAGGAGAACGGAATAGTTTTTTCTTGCGTGGTTGAAAAATGTGATTAATAACTTACTTATTTCTTTTGAAGGATGTCAACAGCGTCTAGGTTGTATCTAGACCTATTAGTGTGTTTTTTCAAAGTGTAAAACTGTAGGATTATTGACTTGTGGTTTGTGGCTCGTTTCTTTTTGGTAACGATTGTTATCCGATCAAAAGCGAACTTGGCCATTTTGAACACAGATGACCACACGAGGGGAAGGGGGGGTATTTCCCCTGTCCTTTTAGAAAGCCGCCCTTTTTGTTTATTTATTTATTTATTTTTTGCAAGATACAAAAAAATGATTTTACCAGGCATACCTTTCCGAGTTCATAGGCATCAACAAACTAACTGTGTCTCGCTGCACTGTATAAGCTTAACACTAGCTTAAGCCCGTGTTGTGCACTGCTGATGTTAATGCACTATTGGCAACATTGGCACGACTTGCTCTCACATGTGTTTGTTGCGGAAGGCGTGTATACCGTCTATGTATTTTTGCACACAGTGGCTAACAAACTCTGACTTTCGATGGAATCGCTCACTCAATGAGCACCTCTCCTGACACGGACTCTACGGACTTTCATATGAGTATTTCCACCGGAAATAAATAAATACGCCTTTGTACAGCAAAAAAGTCGAAACCTTTAACCTTGAGCTTTGTCATTTTTTTTTCAATATTTAGCTCAGTTTCACTAATCATTTTATTTTAATTATCCACAACGACAGAACATAAAGGGCTGCTTGCTCCCTCATGTGTTTGTTGCGGATGGCGTGTATCCCGTCTATGTAATTTTGCGCACACTGGCTAACAAACGCTGATTTACGTTCGCTTCACTCACTCAATCAGCACCATTAAACAACCATTAAAATTTTTATGTGGTGAGAGTATTGTTGCTTGATTCGGAAGAGCCCCATCAGCGTTCAAGTAACGAACACTCAACGACGAATACCCATTCACCAAACAAGGAATAACAGTGCTGTCAACAATGAAATTTTGTGATACTTTGTTGCTAACTGTCGTATTGTCGTAGGGTTTCGCGGATACATGATCGGGAGCGGTTAACGCTCACTACAGAACCCTTTAAACCTCATATTGGCGAGCATTCTAAGCCAAAAAACGTAAGCACGATTCGTTCTTTGTTGTGCAAGTGCTATCCCATTGTTGTTGGACTGAGATGTTAAATTAGGAGATAAATAGGTTATACGCCATTTTCCTTGAAAGATACAACAAAAGTGGGGGGGGGGAATAACTTTTGGCAGACTCACAGGCATACCAAATCTTAGCTTCACTCCCTAACGTCTTGGCCCTGCCCCCAACGACTAAGCTCTCCCTAGTATTATGATAGTAGGGGATTCGCCCTCAGGGACAGACAAGATGGCCGCCCCCATGCAAGCCGGAAGTGCCGCCATCATGGAAGAAGACCATCAATTTGGAAAGTCCTGATGACTCGCACATCCTCCTCCTCGGAATCGGACACCTCTCCCTCACGATCTCTCTTCTCAACCTCCTCCAGATCGCTTTCCAAGTCTACGTCTGAGTCGAAGTTGTCGTCCTCCTCATCGCCACGGAGATTTCCGTAGTGTCCGTGGGCCAAGGTGCGGATGCCGTCGTCCAAGATGTAGCGCTTGTCATCATAAGGACTGAGGAGGGACTTGGACACGATGTCTGTAGCGATTTGGTGTTTACGACTACGAATCGTGGCTCAGGAACCCTTCTCGGCGGTATACTGTTCGAAGCATCATTTGTAGTCCTCGTGAACCAGGCGTTGTTTAACGAAGCGCCTGTCGATGCCTTTTGCCATCTGCTTCGAAGTCTCTTCGGTGATGTAAGAGTACATCTTCGATCATAGTTCCACGAACTCCTTAACCGGTACCCCACCCAGCTCGTCCTTGAACTTGCCGAGGACTTCTTTGTTCTCGACACTGAAGAGGGGATGGGTGGGGTCGTAGTTTGACATCGAACCACTCGCCTCTCTCCTCGGTCATGTCCGCGTAGAGATCCTCCTTCTCAATGGAGTAAAACAGGCTGTCCGTGTCCGTGAAGAGCAACGACGCCTTATTCCCGTACTTGGGTTGTCAATCGTCCTGGCCTTCAGCAGTACAGAAATTAGGCGCTTGTTGAGAATTTGAACCGAGTCGGAGTGAGGAAGCGAGGTGTATTTCACAGACTTTGCCACTTTGCTGGCGAGTTTCACGGACACCCTGTTTTGCTTCTGCTCGAGCGTCTTTCCGAAAACGCTGTTGTTTGCCAATTTGAACAGGTTCTTCTCGAAATCATTCGCGGCTGCCTGGTCTACGAGCGGTGTTGCCCTCGATGTAGGGCTTCAGCCAGGCCACCTGTTTGAAACCGAGGATGCGGCGGAGAACCAAGCCTTGCTGCAGGTAGTACTTGAGATTCCGGTAATGCACGATGTATTTACGCTTGATGAAGAGGTTGGAGGCTAGCTTGGTGGTAGAGTTGACGACGTGTCCGATTTTCTCGGCTACCCTCTTGGAAAACTCCGATACCATCGAAGGATCGATCTTAAACGATTCCGGCTCCAGCGGGTAGTCATTGTGGGTGTCGTGTAATCTGGGAGGGTAGTCGAGGTCTTCTTTCATGATGTAACAGTAATCGCCATTATCTGACACCGAGAAGACGTTGAACGCTCTAATCTCCCATTTAGTGAACCATCTAAAGTTTCCGTAGGGAAGTTTCTGTATCATGGCCCACTCGTAGAGGTTGTTGGTGTCGAGGTAGATGAGGAAAGATATGGGACGCTCAGAGTTGACGGTCTCGGGAAAATAGCGGTTGTTCGCAGTGGCATAGCGACGAGCGATGTAGGAAAGTCTGCCTCGAATTCCGGAAGTTACGAAATTATGTATGTTTATGTGGGTGAAGAGGTCAAGTTTAGCTTTTGTTTGCCGCAATGGTGCGCCCCTACTGAAACCGGGTGTGAATAGGTAGTAGCAGGGGCCGAGACGAAAAGTCTGGAGGGGATAGACCGGAAGTTCTCGAAGACATCGGCGAGGAGGTAGACATCCGTGAGTTGGTAAACGGCGTGGTATGAGGCAAAGAGCTTGATGACCAACATGTTCTAGACAGTCCGGACATTCGATATTCCTCTTCGTCGATTCCCTCCTCTTTAACCTTCGAATAGAAAGCCTCTCTAGGTGGGAGCTTCGTTTCCTCGAAGACTTCCAGTGCAGTGACGTGCTCGTAGGGGTAGTGGCCTTTCTGGGTTAGCAGGATCAATAAGATGTCCGTGTCAGGTCGGGTAGTGGAAGTATTGGTTGTGGCGGTTGAAGTGCCACTCGGAGTCCATCACAGAGTGGGTTGAAAACTGTTCGCGTAGAGACGACCATTCTAGGCCGGCTCGGAGAATGGGGAAAGTGCCACCCACATTCTTCAGGTTCGTGACAAGCATTGCCAGGGATGAAGCCAAGAAGTTCAGGCTGTCGATGAACCTGAGCATGACGATGAGATTCTTCTTGTGTGCATTGGGGAGAGGGCGAGTGGTTTTCAGGTTCACCGACATGCTCTGGAATCGCTCCGCATTCCTGGCGATGATGTCGACGCTTCCAGTAAACTTTTCAGCATCCGACACCAGCAAGTGCATGTCATAGCCTTCCAAATTGTGGAAGACTACCAGGATGACGCTGCTCTGCCTCGCCGATAAATTGCACTTGTTGTGGCTGGCGCCGCGGTACTTGGCGGGAAGGAAGTGGTCATGATCCCGCACCTTTCTCTCTTCCAAGGCTTTCTTCTTTGACACGTAAAGACCCGGATAGAAGCCTTCTCTGCAGTAGCGGCAAGTTTGAGCAAGCAGGCTGACGCTGCTCTGCCTCGCCGATAAATTGCACTTGTTGTGGCTGGTGCCGCGGTTCTTGGCGGGAAGGAAGTTCTCGTGATCCCGCACCTTTCTCTCTTCCAAGGCTTTCTTCTTCGACGCGTAAACGGGGGTAGAGGCCTTCTCTGCAGTAGTGGCAAGTTTGAGCAAGCAGGAAACGAGCTTCTTTTTCTTCGGTGAGCACTAGCGGATGAGGATTGGCGATGATGGCAGCATACTTCAGGGTCTCTTCTTCGATGGACTTCATGAAGTCCTCCACCACATCGAGTCCGAAGTGGTATTTCGCATTGACGATTTCCCCTTTTTGTCTGACGACGACGTACCCGTAACTGCAGGGCACGTGTTTGTGGATGGGAGTCGTCGAACTGTTGGACGGACCGGGTAGAGGCCTCGACACGGGCTGGAGCAAGTACTCGAAGTTGGCGTAGATCACCCACGGATGCTTGTTTTGCCAACTGAAGTGCTTAAACTCTAGGGTGTTTGCGCCGAGTCTCGGGAATCTCAAGCACTGGCTCGGGTTCAGGGCGAAGCATTCCGCGCAATGTTTGCGGAGGGTGATCTCCCTGGTGAACCTCGAGAAGCAGTTCCGGCAGAAAAACTTTTTGTTATGACCAACTCCATTGAACCGAAAGAAACCGTCAAAGTCCATGATCGTGCAGTTGTGGAAATTGGGGCTGCTATCATCGTTCTCCTCGGCCAGAAACAGAAAGTCGATCACCAGAAGACCGACTACAGACTTGCAGACTCGGATAGGGTGGAGTCCGAATTCCGTGGTGAAGGCGATCACGTTGATGGCGA
>JAHWFP010028067.1:19741-57240 GCA_023313725.1 Lithobius niger
GAGACAACATCAATATTATTTAAAATTCTTCTATCATAAAGTAACATCATTAATTAAAACCTGACAGTCTGACCTACTTTCATTCTCCCTCTGTAATCATACAAGCAAACATCTGGCAAGTTTCTGCACAAACACATCATTAATCAAACTCGACAACCTGACCTACTTTTTCTTCATATCTTTATGTAAGCCAACATCTGGTGGCCTTCTATACATCCTGTATGTTGCATTTTTTTTTATCTCATGACGTAGCCAGATATTGACCTCAATGAATAGTATTTAAAGAACTTGCATCTATGTGTCTCTCTCCATCATAAACTTTTACTAGAAGCTGCAAAGTCCAGACACCACATTGTTCTCCATCTACTACTAGGTAAAATTTCCTCTACCTACAGACAGGTAATTAAGTACACTTTTGACGACTAGTGATCAAGCGGTCGCAGGCCTCAATACCATCCTGGTCAGTCCTGTGACCGCTTGATCACTAGTTGTCAGATTGACTGCATGACCACTTGACCACTAATTGTCAAATTGACCACTTGACCACTAGTCTCCAATTTTGACTGCTTGACCACTAGTTGTCAAATTGACTGCTTGATCACTAGCCACCAATTTTGACCGCTTGACCACTACTCGTCAATTTTTGGACACTTGACCACTTGACCGCTACTCGTCAACTTTAGTCGCTTAACCACTGGTTGCCCTTCAAGTCCACTGGTCACCAATTTTGGACCTGGCTTGGTGGTGACCACGAGGTGGTCCCCATTTGGACCCTACTGACAATTTCCCCATTCACAAATTACGTAGAATTTACACACATTTTCGTAAAATTTACATGATCCCAACCCACGTGAGTCTTCTACCTCTCGACTCTCACCTCCATGGGACTACCACCCCTCCCCCCCAAAAAAATAAGCAGTAAAAGACGGTGTCAATATGAAAAGTTTGCAATTTTGCCTGAAATGTACGGAACGCACGGTCAATGAGGGTGATGTGATTATCAAATTAACGCGAAACAAGATACTGCTAGTATTTACACATTGTGGACAATGTGGAGTTGAAAAATGCTATTTCATTAAAGAACAGCAGAAAGCCGGTGCTAGATTGTTAAATCCTATCAAAAACCAAAACTGGTAAAAGGGGCGGCCAAGTTCCGAATGGTTCGGCGCTTAAAAGGAGTGATATCAACACACCAAAACATTCGCCAAGTTAATTGCACTACTTAATAGTTCGAAGGTTAAATGAAAACTAGAACATTGCTACTTGAAATGCATTTACCAGGGTACAAAATTGTTGTCCTGGGACAAAGCAAGAAAAGCAATCTAGCACGTGGGGATCCTGGTATCAACGATCTTGACAAAGCATGTAAGCAACACAATATTGCATATAGCAATACTGAAGAGTTAGAACAAAGATATGTGGCATTTAGTGTGTTAGCGGCAGCTGCCAAGCATGTGAGGCAAGATTCGTCTAGTAATTGGAAAGAAAAGCTCGCTGCAACGCTCGTAGAGAAGGCTATGGATTTCAAAGTCAAATTTGGAATGAGGCAGACACAGCAGTGAATGTAAACTCAACAGTAAGTCTGGGGAAGCAAAAATTGCGCCACATCGTTAACCCAATAATTATACTTTACGTCGTATCATTTCCATTTCATGAAGAATCTACCATCACTACCCTTTTTCACAACTTTTTCTACTAGAAATAAATCGGGAACTTGGGTATTTTCTAATTCCAATTCTAGAAAGCACCTTTAATAGGGGTCCCATCTTGTTCTTGTAATACAAGAGCTTGTTCGTAAAGAGCTTGTTAGTCCAAGCCTGTTCGTATCCCTTACCAAATTTACCCTTTATCTTCAACATGCGAACAAGATCCTTAACTTTAAACTTGGGCAACTTTGCAGGTTTCTTGGACCCCACGCGGCGCAGATCGTCCTAATCGTTAAGTGGAACATCTGCGGACGTCATTTTGAACTGCGGTGGTATCTGCAATTGTAGTGCGCTAGTATTTTCTTCAAAATGCCTGTCCACTGATGGGTCCCCCATCTAGTAAATTCTTTCCACATTAGCTCCTTCAAGGATCTAATGAAGCATTCAACCACAGTCGATTTCATTCCCAAATAAGTTGAATAAAGTTTTATTTGATGTTTTTTCATCACGTAGAGAAAGGATGAGTTGTAAAATTCTTTTCCTTGGTCGACTTCTAGATGCCTAGGTGCAGTGTTGTTCCTTAAAATTAGCTGGAAAGCACTCTTACCGTCTGGGTCAGACTTTGATTTGATCCGCACGGCCCAAACATACTTTGACATGACATTGATGACTGTAAGCAGAAATTTGTTGCCTTGGTTTTCACGAGTAAATGCCGACATATCCATCAAATCTGCCTCCCAAAAATCGTTCAGGCTCAACACATTGACTATCCTACGTGGAAATTTCTATGTGCCGGCTTGTGAACCTCGTGGGCTAGCTTGTCCATATCGAGTATTTATTTTTTATTCGTCAACAAACGTGTTGCGATGAATGGCTAGCTTTTGTCTATGAGTTAAATGTTTCTTTATTCTAATTCAGATAGAATGTCAACAATTTCGTTCTGGTGAGCATCACCACCAGCTATTTTAAATGCGTATAGTACCCTTAACCTGTCTACCAACTGCTTGGTATTGTCGTAATGTCTGTATTCCATTTGCATTGGCTGTACCTTTTTAGTCATTCCTTTCCCCGTTTTTGATGATTTAATTTTTAGTCATTCCTTTCCCAGTTTTTGATGGTTTAATATCCTCCCAGATGGGCTTGATAATTTTTGTATATTTTGCTGAGCGATTACTTTTAGGTTTGTTCGTTGTAGGATCATTGTTTTGGTAAATAGCATTGGTATCTTTGAGGATACTAGCAAAGGATGCCAAGACGTCAAGTGAATACGCACTACCTTGCAAGTCTTTAAACACCAGCAGGGTTCACAACTGTCTTCGTCCCTTATGCTGCTTTCCAGGTACTACGACATCATTCTCAAAAATGTTGACGACCTTGTTTCTGATCGCCATTTTGCGAGTCTCAAAGTTGTGACGTAGGCCAAACACTGGATTCGCATCTTTAGACTGATTAAAGTACAACTTCAAATAGTGGGCGGCAGTCTGTCCTATCACTTCATTCGGCAACAAACTCGTGAGGGTGCAATGGGTTCCCAGGGAAGGAATGGAGGGCGGTGTTGAAACTCGGCGCATTGCACAATGGGCCAAGAGCATAGGCATGTACTTGTCAGTTTTGCTGGTTCCAGCAGACATGAGTGTTGGTGTCACCGGCACAGCTTCTGCACCAAGTACCGTGGGTGCTGGTGACTCGTGCACTCTATGAAGTGGTTTCTGCGGCACAGCGGATGATGCTTCTGGTACGGCGTAGAATTCCTCTTCTTCGTCAACAGGTTTGTGTTGTAACTGTTCGTGCTTGTTAAGTTTTGGGTAAAACTTTGGAGAAGTCATTTCGTCTTCACTTTCTTTGGAACTAGAAGGTGGGTGCATTGCAGTTTTTGGTAAAGTAATAGTTTTTAGAAGGTCGGCCATCATATTTAGAGGGTCTGTCACCGGTTTGAAAAACTGTCTTAATGCTTCTTCGTCAGGCCCTTTTCCCAGCTTTTGCTTTGCAAACTTTTTAGCCAATATCTTGCATAGGGCAACAACCTTTTGCTTCTCTTCCATGTTGTTCCTTTTTTCTTTTCGTCGTTTTAAACATGCGTTTGTAACGTCCACTCGTTAACGTCCTCGTTTTATCCATCGTTAGAAAGCAGAATGGACGTTCTCAATACGTTCTACACGTAAGTTTAAACTCATCAAAGTCCATGTCTCCCCTGATGTGGTTTTCGTAAATGTGTTTCAAGTTTAAGTCGTCGTGAGGAAATAACACCAGCAAGTTGGCATCGTCACGAACCACTTGTTTGGGAACCCGGCTGTAAGACTGGCTGCAGTAGAACACGTTGGCATTGGAATTCTGCCCCTGGGAAAAATACCTCTCGATCATATTTTATTTATCGAGCAAGACATCATCAAATACCAACGCATTACGAAGGCCTGGATCCAGGTTTGCTGGTCTGCTTGTGAATTGTGGAACAAAGCTATTTCTTTACCGAGCCACCCTTCAAGTTCGGAAAATGCTTCTTGTAACGTGCGATACTTTGACTGACAAAGTGTGTTGCTGTAAACGTGCAACTTGTCGTAATCTAGCCAGCCTTCATTACATAAAAAATTAAGTAGAAGGTTCGTTTTTCCACAGTTGGCTGGCCCAACGATCAGGCAACGTATGTTGGATGGTAAAAAGGGGTGTTTAGCTTTGTTTGACCCAAAAACATAGCTTATTACCTTTGTCATTTTTTATATATATAAAAAAAGACCATGTCCATCAACGTATTTTGGCAGTCTGCTAATGGGCGTACTACAGCCGGTCAGCGGGGTGAAAATGGCGTAGGTTTTGACCTGACACCAGATAATCATTTCAATCTACTCGGTAGGAGATTGACGAATGTTGCAGAAGGGGTCCAACCAAACGATAGCGTGTTTTCACAAGTGACCTCTCTGCATATACAACACTGATATACAACACCAAGCGAGTGAGTTGACAGATTTAAAAATAAATGCCATGGTACTCGAGAATGATAACTTTTCCGCTAAAAGAAGCGCAACCAAGAAGTAGCAGTACCACGAAGCAGTCAACAAGGGCTATCTGGACAAGATCTTCATGACTCTGAATACAGAAAGAACCACATTTCTTGCTCAAGGGAAGCATATATGGGACGTTGCCACACCAATTTATCCAACAGATGTCGCAACGAAAGAATTTGTCGAAAAGTCCAGCTATAACATCGTATCATTTCACACCACTAGCCCCGTTGTTTGCAGATTAGACTGGTTGACCAATTTAGGTACGACCCACATAGTGACGACTCCACTAGCGCTCTATTGCAGCGATGCAACACTACCTTTCTGGGTTTGGTGTTTATTGGTGACAACGGTTTCGAAATTTCTAAAACAGGAGGTGAACAGTCAACTACCACCGTTATCAAATGCCAAAAAGAGTCGATACAAATGGTAAAATAAGAGTATAAAACATGGGTGCACTCGCGAAAGAAAACGTTTATTTTCAACTAGACTTTTACGTTAATTTTACGATATTACAAAATTTCGCATTTTTTTATAAGAAGAAATTTCTTTTGGCTGGCTCGCAAGCACACCAAATCTTACCTCCGCCCCCTAACGTCTTAGCTCCGCCCCCTAACGCCTTGGCCCTGCCCCCCCCCCCCCAACGGCTTAGCTTCCCCCTTTTTAAGATGGTCCTCCTTGACGTTTTAACCCTGTCTCCTCTGACGTCTTAGCTTCCCCTCTTTCCGACGACTGCCTTTGATTACCCCCACCCCTTACGGTGATGACTGCCCCCTCTTGACGTCTTAGACCCCCCTTGCTTGACCGCTTGACCATTACCACACAACCAATCTAGGGGACGAACTATGTTGAATTTAGACGTTTTGAACTATTTTAAACGTTTACACGTTTGCGACTGACTTTTCCTTTTCGCTCAAGTTTGTATACCTGCTCTTCTCTGGCCCTGCGTGTCTGACCCTCGCCTCCGCCTTCTCCTCGTCTGTCATGACGTTTCACTTCAGCGCCCATTTACCAACTTTTTCTTCTCTTACTTCTCCTCCTAACGCGTAGTACCACTTCCATTCTGCCTCCCTCTTTCTCACCTTTCTCCCCTCCTCCTACGCTACTAGATCCTCCAGCCTTCTCTGCCGGTTCTTCACCAACTCGTACGTACGCGAAGCCTTAGCTTCCTCTTCTGACTTCTTAGCAGCGCTGACCTCGAGTTGGGCTTGGCCCTCGGCTACAATGCTTTCCCTTTCCTCTCCCTCTTCGTCGCTAATCACGTCCGTTTCCGAATTAAAACCATCGTCAGCATCATTGTACTCTTCCCAAGTGCTAGTGTGGTGGTGGTCAATGGCCAATGTGCTTTCACCATCATCCAATATAAAACGTTTACCATCGTACGGGGAGAGGAGGGACATGCTAACGCAAACTGTGTTCAGCTCGTGGCTAGTGCTAGCAATCTTGGCCCAGGTACCCGTCTGCACGGGTGACGACTACAAAGCTGCCCTGACGTCATTGTCACCCATGCGGCAGGGTACCTGGGTCGAGATTGCCAGCACTTGGGAAGCATACAATGATGCTGACAATGGTTTCAATTCGGAGGTGGATGTGATTAGCGATGAAGAGGGGGAGGAATGGGAAAGCGTTGTAGCCGAGGGCCAAGCCCAACTCGAGGTCAGTGCGGCTAAGAAATCAGAAGAGGATGCTAAGGCTTCGCGTAGGTACGAGTTGGTGAAGGACTGACAGAGAAGACCGGAGGAGCCAGTAGCATGGGAGGAGGAGAGAAAGGTGAGAATGAGGGAGGCAGAACGGAAGCAGTACTACGAGTTAGGAGGAGAAGTGAGAGAAGAAAGAGTTGGTAAATGGGCGCTGAAGCAAAACGTCATGACAGTAGAGGAGAAGGCGGAGGCGAGGGGCAGAGAAGAGGAGCCGAACAAACTTGTGCGAAGAGGAAAAGTCAGTCTCAAATAAAAAGAGACAAGAGATGTACGCTGCTAAGAGAGCTAAACATGCTGCAGAGAAGGAGAAGTGTTCAGATCATAAACTCCCCCCCCCCCCCCCAATCTACACGGTGCAGTCGGCGATACCAATGATGCCTAGGCTGATTCTAGTTGGTAAGTCGGTTTGTACCCTTAGCCCCTCGCATTAACGATTAATAACTAATCCCCCCAAGCCCTTCCATATAAATTAATTTTTTCTCAGTCCAAACCCCCCAAATCCTTAGTGCCTCCAACCTCCCACCCCTCTGACATATTGCAGCCTTGACGTGGCGGAGGGGCTTAAGTAACCATCACTTTCCATGGTGGGGAAAACCAATAGCAGTGTCGCGGAAAGCGGTGGAGAAAACCAGTAGCGTACACCTAAAATTAATTTACAACTCTCGAAGCTGCCATTAACCAATAATTTTGCACCAGTAACTCATAACAGCTAGCTTATGAGGGTTAAAAACGTGTAAATACTACATATTTGGTCCCCTAGATTGGTTGTGTGGTAGTGGTCAAGCGGTCAAGTTGGGGGGGTCGAAGATGTCAAGGGGGGCAATTATCTTGTAAAGAGATGGAGACAAGACGTAAGGGAGCAGATCTAAGACTCTGGGGTGAAGTCACTTCAGGTAGTCGTCCGGGATAAGGTCTCTTCTGGTAAAGGGCGGTCATCTTCGAGCTAAGACATTAGGGGAGGGGGGGGGTGAGGGTTGACCCGGGCAGTGTGGCACCACCATCTTGTTTTTTGAGGAGGGGGGTCAGCCCGGGGTCAAAGTCATGTAAGTACTACAAAAATAAGTGTAAATTCTGCATAATTCGTAATTTTTGGGGGTCCTCGAGATACGTGAAATCCGGGGTTTGAGGCCCGGGGGGGGGGGGGGGGTCAAGGGCGGTCATCTTGGAAAGAGGGGGAGCTAAGCTGTCAGAGAGCGGGGCTAAAAGGTCAAGGGTGACCATCTTGTAAAGAGGGGGAGCTAAGACGTTGAGGGCTGAGCTAAGACGTTCAGGGGCGGAGCTAAGACGTTAGGGGTGGAGTTAAGGTGTTACGGAAGGAGTTAAGATTTGGCGTGCCTGCGAGTCTGCCAAAAAGTATTTTTCCCCTGCTAACAAATACTGAACCCGGCAGGCCTCGACATTGTTGTATCTCACTCCTCGGAAAGCAGCTGATAACATAATCTCAAGGTATACCCTGAGATGATTTTACGGGGGAAGAGGAAAACCGATGTTCCCAGTCAGCAAATCAGTCAGCAGAATTAAATAAATTTGTTTCTACTAGTTGGAAAATTATTTCGTGCCACCTTGGCAAACTAGTCATTCAAAAAGGGTAATTTTTTGTGAAAGTCTATTCTCATAAAGAACTGCAACTCGCCCATTTGAGCTTTTCGTGTGACCCTATTATTTTAGTACTGACGTGTATCTCAAATACAAATTTAGATTTATTGGGCAGTGGGCTTCTTACCCATCGGAACGTTGAGGTCCGTTGTAATGCTATGCCCTTTCTTCTTTTTCCAGTGGGTACGAAAATTATTAAATATTGCCGAACATGCCGGAACAAAGAGAGCAGGGTAAAACACGCACTGATCAACACACGGGCATTACACGCCCCTCCCCCATCCCCCACTTCAAATATCTTTTTTTTTTCTTTCAGAAAAGAGATGCCTAGATCCGTTTTCGTGCTATTTTCATTTTACAGAAACGCAAGCAATCGTCACAGGCAACCGTTTTTGACCTAGTTTCGTTTTCCAGATTAGTGGCATCTAGTGGGTGGTTTTCGAAGCTTGTCCTCGCACTCAGATTTTTTGCTGGGACACTTTCTTTTATAGTATTAGATTAAACTAATCATAGCCAATAGCATTCGCTTCACTTCCCCAGGCAGTGCACGACTTTCGGAAAATCTCATACCGAACACTGGTCTGGCACTTGTTGAAGAATGCCGGACCTCTACAAAATTTACCGGCCCAAAATTAAATTGAATATTTTTCTTTTGTATTTTTAATTCTGGTCTTCAATTCTGTGTCACAATGGCTTACAAATAATTGACGTAGAGCCCTGTTCGGACAACACTAATGCTTATCCAATAACTTCAGTTCCCATAATGCTTACACTTTTAATACACAATTTTAAGAGAAAAGACTGGTCAACAAACCTTGTAAAGAAATTACTAACTTAAAATATTCCTAAGTAGTGCTATCAGATTACGATTCAGGAGTGTTTTTGTGTTGTCGTGCCATCGAGTAGAATTAGTTTCTAATTTTTTTAGAATTGTCACTCACTTTGTTTGATGCAGGGCGTGCGCCATGAACAAAACCTCGGTTGCTTTTTCGCCGCTGTTGCCATGGCTAGCTTTACCAGTAGACGCAGCCAGCTATAGCGGTCGATAGTCTTAAAACCACCGAAACGCTGGTCGTGCTAAAAAAAAAAAAAAAAAAAAAAAAAAACATTACTCCGACCCAAATTAGGCTTTGCCTGTGTAGTTTGGCGTGGTGAATGAAAAATCTATCATGTAACAAAGGACATAGAAGACAAAAACGTCAAGTCCAACCCAAAATATGCCGCAAAATATGTGTGACTTATTCCGATCGGCTGTTGCAATTCATGGCGCTTATTCCTTATACATATAACCAACTCCTTTTTGAATTAGTTATATACTTGCGGAACCAGATCCGTGTTGGGAGCTCTTCTGGGTTGTGGCAGAAGACAGAATTGTTTTTTTTTATGCAAATGGTTCCCAATACTGTGGGTATTACTGTTCTGTGTGACACTTCGATTCCTTGGAACTGCGTCGACTGAAGACGGATCTTGCCTTAGTGTATAACATCCTCCATGGTAACTTATCGGTTGCCCTACCTTTGTTTGAAATTAGTCCAATAACCTGGACAAGGGGCCACAAATTCAAACTCATGCTCCCAAAAGCGAGACTAAACTGTCGACAAAATTTCTTTGCTGTAAGAGTAATCCCAGCATGGAATTCACTGACTGACGAGACGGTTTCAGCCTCCTCCATTAACACTTTTCAGCGGTTGTTAAATTTGTCAAACTTAACCGAGTTCTTGAAGCCAGAATATTACGTAGCAAGCTAAGTTTTTATTGTTGGGTTAATGTTTTTAATTTAGTTTTGATCATGTGAATGCTGATGTTGATGATGTGAATGCTCATGTGAACTTTTTTTTTTTATTGGCTTTGGGTTAAACTGTCCCGTTGCGGTTTTTTTTATTATTATTATACATATTTTTAAATTTGTAAATAGCTTTAATTTTACTATTCATCTATGTTTTTAACTTTCACTACAATTGCTTCATGCATTTCATTGTTTTACTATACGACTTCCAGGCTGGATGTTAGCGACCTTCCAGGGTCCTTTCCTGACCTGCGTGCAATTGCACCAAACTTTCTATTACTATTACTATTACTATTACTTATATTTTGTGGTCGTCAATCTTTTTTAATACATTAGTTAGTTGGATAAATCCGAGTCTAACCTTTTCCTCTCGTTAAACACTGTTTAATTGGTCATTTTAGAAAACGATGGTTTTCGTTATTAAATGATAAAAAAAAATTATAATATAGGTATATGAACGTTACAAAATAACCAAAAGCAGCAAACAGTGGCGTAACTAGTGGGGGGGGGGGGGGGAACAAAGGGGCGATTCGCCCCCTCTGTGAGATTTTGAAAGCTTATTCGGCAAATTGGCCAAGTCACTTTTTCCATAGCTGAAAAATTATTTACCGTCAGATGGTTGCATTTTGAGGTCAAAAACGCAACTTTCATCTTAGCTAATTTAATACTTTTTCTCCTTTAAATCACTAAAACCAGGTAACAAATGGAGAAATACGAAAATCAGTAAAGATAGACAGTAAGAATTACTAACTATATATATATATTTTGCTTAAAATTTCCAACATTTCTAACAAAGTATCAGTGTTTAAAAAATAAGTATCTAGCATGAAAAACTGAAAGATTTACATTACAAAATTTTTTTATGCGTATAATGCAGTCAGGAAAACTGGTTTTATAAAAATGTTTCCAACGGCACTTTACAAGGCCAGAAAATGCCGGAAAATAGCAAAAATGCATCAGCTTCCGGGGTTCTTATTCGGTTCTTCCTCCACAGCATTCGGCGAAGTGCCTATTGTTGCCCCCTCACTACAAAACCCTATACGCCACTGACAGCAAACTCATAAATTAGCAAATAAACAAGCCGTATACCAAGCAGCATGGCAGTGCGTTCAGAAACATAACCAGACCGCCATAGCCGGGAAGTTGGTTAATGGTTCCGTGGTTCCACGAAAATGGTGGTCCGTTTGTTATTTTCTGCTTTAAAGGTCTTTTTATTTTCGAAAATCTTGTCCAATGAAACAATGTTTATCAGGAATGTACGGTCAGAGTCACCCTTCGTCATAACTCCTGACCCGGTGCAATTTTCTTCATATTGCTATTTATGATTTCGTTCATGTTGTTATTGTTCCATGTGTCTTTGAAGAATCTACAACTGCCACTTTACTAATTCAAATTTGTTCGTTTGTTTTCTTCCAGTTAGAATGGCTTTTCGCAGTCTGACATTCCTCTTTTTCATCGTTCTGCTGGCGGCACTTCTTGAGGCAAAAACCTTTGAAGAGTGTATCCATGTTTGCTCCGGAATCGATCCACTCGAGGACTTCAGATGCCTTAGTTGCCTGTCGGATGGGAACTGAAAATGTCAACATTACAACTTCGAGTGACTAACGCCTAGCAAGTCGCAAATCGGTTGAAGTGATTTTGTAACTTCTTAAGTATGCATGAAAAATGTAATCTTCCAAGAATAAAGATTTAGGCTACAAAATTGTTTCTTAAATTGCCGAAAAAATATTCTAAAATTGTGAAAATGTGTACCCCCCGAGGTTGCAACACTTCAATAAATACAACCGACCCACTTGCATTTGGCATATAGGGCCACAAGTGCTGCAAGATAATACAAATTTCAAAATTTCAAAAACAAAGTTGAGCAAATTCGAAGTTTATTAACAAATTTTTTATCCGACTTTCATTGAATGCAGCTGATGAACAAAGAGTGTTGACCGACAAATAAAATTGCTATGAAGTCTCAGATTCCACGTTCATTGATTAAAAACACTTTTCCCTGACCAATGCATTGTACGAGGGATATAAAAAGTGAAATTGCCTGATATAGACGATAAACAAGTATATATAAAAAGATGCAAAGAGTGAATCGCAATTAAATTAATTATCTTTCTATAGAATTGCAGGTAACACGTGTACATTCGTTGAAATCTGTCAATGAACGATATGGTTGCTATAGAATCACACATTTTTATTACTTTTCAACCTGTTTCTAGTTTATAAACAACATCCATAAACTATGTTAATTTTTTTACTCTACGTCCATTCTAAACTATCTACTAATTAAAAAGAGAAAGAAAATGAAAAATATTTATAATGTTACAATTGTGTAGGAAGCTTGAAATCAGACGTAAGAAGTAAACGTTATAGCCTGTTTTTTACAGCAAGCTCTTATACCCTAAAACAAAACTTGTTAAGGATTCCTGCTAAGGTTTTCGGCCGTGTGAAGTCGCGATGTCAAACGCCAAGTTCTTTCGCCAAGGTAACCCCACCGAGTAATATTTTGAAGGTTAAATGAATTATATGAAAATTGCTTACTGCGCAATTTTCAATTATTTCATTATCGTTTGAAGTCTTAGTCGGTGGGATTAGCTTGGCGAAAGAGCTTGGCGTTTGATATCACGACTACACACGGCTGAAAGGCTTGGCAGAATCTTTAACAAGTATTGTTTTGGGGTAGATATCAGGTCTTTTTGTTCCAAATTGATGAAATCCATTTTTTAAACCAATTATGAGATGGAAACACCAATCTAGTTTTCTGGTCCATTTTTTTTTCAATTATTTGGTTGGCTTTCTTTCCATTTTGAGGACAGCTGTCACCTTTTTTTCATATGATTCTTATTAGTACTACAGTATCTCCTTGTAAACGCACGAATTAGTAAAAGCGTACCCTTTACTGTAAGGTTTGACCTCGGTCTCCCATTTGTTAAAGCCGAAATTACGATGCTTAATTTCTCCAACGTCTTTTACTATTTTCCACTCAAATTTAGTATATAAGCTTTATTGGACTTGGTGAACACCTGTACCAACTTTTATTAATTTCTGATTTGTCATTTCAGAGATCTGGACTTGAGCTGGAATCGTGTGTTTAATTTTTGGCTTGTTGGTGATGGACTTATTTGGACACGTTTATACAATTTATACGTTTATTTGGCCTCTACAGATGAACCATTTGTCGTAGAAAGCTGGTTCTTAACTCACTTGAAAGATCTACTTCCGGAGATGTGCCCTTTAAAAAAATTTCAATTTCAATTGGTCGAGGCATTTCGGAGTTACGGGGCCCTGAACGATCAGTTTTATTGTTTTACATTGTTTTAAACAGGGGAAAGATAAAGGCTCACAAGATCACAAGAAATAACTAAAATAAACAAAAACGGAACGTTAAATGTTTAGAGTAAGGGTCTAAAAGTCAAAACCTAGAAGGAACACGGACAAGCTTTGACAGTCAGGGTCTAGGTGTAAAATTTTGTCAGTAGAGGCTGGTAAGCATTAGACCCTTACTACCCGGTGGTTAGCTTAGGTCTACTCTATTCGGACAGAATGTGTATGAACGGTTGTATCAGGTTTCTTTGTTCTTAGAATATTGTTATAGAACTTTAAGAACACAATTTTCTTGTGAAGTTTGGCATTTTGTCTTTTGATGCTTTAGAATTTTTTATTATATTTCGTAGATTTACGGTGGAGGATAACCAGTAGAGCTCTCTGCTGAGAATACCCTACCATGTTACTAAATGGACAAATAGTTTTCAACATAAAACAAAGCAGCAAACATATACCAACCACTGGATCATCACATGGGTCTTTGTAGGAAAATTTACAGTTTTTCGTCAAAATGTATTTATTTCTGACCACCGGGTAGTAAGGGTCTAATGCTTACCAGCCTCTTACAAAATTTTATACCTAGACCCTTACTGTCAAAGCTTGTCCGTGTTCCTTCTAGGTTTTGACTTTTAGACCCTTACTCTAAACATTTAACGTTCCGTTTTTGTTTATTAATTCGTGTTACTTTTAGAATTAACGTTTTAAAAAGCCAGCAAGTGCACATTCAATACACACTGCATAAATTTGTTGAAAATGGATACCCTCTCCATTTGCTAGAAAAACTAATCGATCACCGTGCTCTTCTCAAGCTTAACCCACCAAAACTCAAGCCATCAAATTTTATATGCCTTCCATACTTCCCCTATGCCACAGAAAACCTTAGGAAATTGCTGGCTCCCCAAAATCTGACTCTCGTCTCCACTGCAGCACGAAATTTAAAAAATCTAACTATGCCAAACATAACAGTCGAGCAAAAAGATAAAACTAAACAAAAAAATGTCATCTATCAAATCCCGTGTTGCGAACCAACATGCACAGCTAGCTACATAGGAACCACGAAACAGGAACTTAATAAAAGGATTTCATCGCACAAATCCAACCTTAAATACAAAGATAAAACCAACTCTCTTGTTCAGCACCAGATAAAGACAGGGCACACCCCAGATCTTCAAAATACGCAAGTCATTTTTCAAGAAAATAATTTTCGTGCTCGTCTTAACTTAGAAACACTTTGCATCCTAACACAACGACCACCAGTCCATAATCATTTGATGCCTAATAATAAACAGTTTTCGGAATATATACCAATCCTTCACAAATTTGGAATCGCAAATTTTTCCCACCAGGGCCATCCCACATAAATAGCCGCCACCTCCGATCTACAAATCACTTCTTCCCTGCTTCGTTAGGGAGAGGTCCTCCCAGCTCAGCTTTTGCGCTGACTGGGCTTCACTTTTATCTTTTTTAACTTTTTATTTTTTATCTTTTACTGCTCTGGCTTGTTTTCCTTAGAATGGGAAACCATTTAAGTGTATCTTGTTGACTTGTAGCTTATGCTATAAAATATATTTTTTGCTTGACAACGGGATGATAAATCCCGAAACGTCGCATTTTACTGTATACATGTGCACTTGCTGGCTTTTTAAAACGTTAACTACTTTTAGTGCTTTTATTCTGTCAATTACTTTTAGAATTGCAGCTAAACTGTAAAACAGTGCAGTTGACGGTCCAAATTGAAAGTTTAACACAGAAACCCTAGGCTGACTCTTACTAACACTGTTAATAATTGAAACAAATTCTTTAATCTTCAGTCTTGCAGCTGACGTTTGCAAATTGGCATTGTTGCATAATAACAATGTTTAAAACAATGTAAAACAATCAATCTGGTCGTTTAGAGCTCCATAACCCCTGAACCACTTGACCAATTAGAAAATGCCTTATGGAAAGGGCACATCTACAGAGCAATACCTGTAAGATGAGCTAAGAACCAGATTCATAGGACAAATGGTTTGACCTGTAGAGAGGACAGACGAAAGTATCCCCAGAACAACAACAACATCATCAAGAAGAAGCAGAACAAGAAGTTGTCTATTTGGCCCCTCTCTGTATCTCGGGTTTGGCTGGACCGAATTTCACAATTTTTGGAATGTAGAGAGGCCTTGACTAGTCGAGGCTGGATTCCAAATTTGGTTTTAAAATGTTGACTTTTGACGGCGTTATAAGCTCTCAAAGTTAAGAGTTTAACAGTTTAACACAGAGACCCTAGGCTGACCCTTACTAACACTGGCTATCGCCAGTGTTAATACAGATGCAAACCTATTTACGTTGCCTCTTGGACTTATATGTCAGACTGCCTGAACGGAGAATCGAACCCAGGACCTTTAAAATCAAAGGCCAAGGTCCTACCGCTGAGCCAGACTGACACGGCCAAAACGAAACGTCCATAGGCAGCATTTAACACGTGCATGTATAAACAAACACTTTCCAATCGCCACTGAAGGGACGCTTATTTGCCGCGCCATCCTCCAAGTGAAACGAATGGAACACTTAAACGTGAAATAATGATTAAAGACGGGAAAGCCAAAGGCTCACAAGAAATAACGCTGCCTATGGTAGTTAAATGCTGCCTATGGACGTTTCCTTTTGGCCGTGTCAGTCTGGCTCAGCAGTAGGACCTTGGCCTTTGATTTCAAAGGTCATGGGTTCGATTCCCCGCTCAGGCAGTCTGACATATAAGTCCAAAAGGCAACGTATAGGTTTGCATCTGTATTTAGTTGTTTTAAACACTTACTTACTTCTTTTATTGAGCCTAAGGAGGTCTACATACCATCTGCTCACTTACTTAACTAGGACTTAACCTAACTTACTCTCCTAAACCAAAAGCCAAAACATCACTCCCAACCTCATAAACACCAACCTCATATACAAGTCCCATAACACCAGATTACATGGGACTACTTGAGATGGACGCTCAGGGAACGAAAAAAAGAGAGAACCAGGGTGGGGGAACCAGTCAGACCGTGAACCGGCGTGTGTGTTTTAAACATTGTTTTTATGCAACAATGCCAATCAGCAAACGCCAGACGTGGACTGAAGATTAAGCAAATTCTAACAATGCTGGTCAGGCAACAATTTACCCGCACGTGAGAGGACGCATTATCCGTATTACGAATTGATTTATTAACACTGGCGATAGCCAGTGTTAGTAAGGGTCGACCTAGGATCTCTGTGTTAAACTTTCAACTTTGAGAGCCTATAACTCCGTCAAAATTAAAAATTTCTAAACCTAATTTGGAATCTAGCCTTGACTAGTCAAGGCCTGTCTACAGTCCAAAAATTGTGAAATTCAGTCCAACTAAACCCGAGATACAGAGTGGGGCCAAATAGACAACTTCTTGTTCTTGGGTCTTGGTCTTGTTCTTGGTCTTGTTCTTGGTCTTATTCTTGGTCTTGTTCTGGGGATGTACCTTTCGTCTGTCCTCTCTACAGGTCAAACTATTTGTCCTGTAAAGCTGGTTCTTGACTCATTTTACAGGTATTGCTCCGTAGATGTGCCCTTTCCATAAGGCCTTTTCTAATTGGTCAAGTGGTTCAGGGGTTACGGCGCTCCAAATGACCAGATTGATTGTTTTATATTGTTTTAAACATTGTTATTATGCAACAATGCCATTTAGCAAACGCCAGCTGCAAGACATAGACTGAAGATTAATGGATTTGTTTCTATTGTTAACACTAGCCATAGCCAGGTTAGTAAGGGCCATAGCTATTTACCGAGCTTAAAGGCGGCACAACAAAACAAACAACAAATTAATTATAAAGGTGCCACACATACCCCACCCCTCATCCACCACTACACCTATTTAATACAATTCTAAAAGTAACACGGATTAATAAACAAAAACGTATCGTTAAAAGTTAAAAGTAAGGGTCTAAAAGTTAAAACCTGTAAGGAACACGGACAAGTTTTGACTGTAAGGGTCTAGGTGTCAACTTTGGCCAGTAAGACTCTGCTAAGCATTAGACCCTTACTACCCGGTTATCATGCTAATGACTTAGTAAGGAAAATTGAAATTAACTAACAGCGAAAATCATACACTACAAATGACGTAGTTCAGTAAACCACCTTTATGCACTTACGTTAAATCGGAGTGGCATGACCCGGATTCGAATCGGCTACCCAGTTCGCCCCCAAATCACTTGCATAGCGCCTTAATCTCTCCGTTACACTCCGATGAAACGTAAGTGCACAAAGGTGGCTTACTGAACTACGTTATTTCTAGTGTACGATTTTCGCTATTGGCTAATTTCCAATTTTCCTTAATATTATTTCCAGCGATTTATGTCTATTTATTAATGACTTAGTAACTCAGACAGAATGGGTGTACACGCTTACGCTTGTAGCAGGTTGTCTTGCTTGGAATCGCTGCCATGTTACCAAACCGAAAAAAAATGTCAACCTAAAGCAAAGTAGGAAACCCACACCCCCACTATCATTGGACCATCACATGGGTCTTTATAGGACGATCTCGGACAGCTGTTCCTCAAAAACCGGGTAGTAAGGGTATAATGCTTAGCAGCGTCCTACTGGCCAAATCTGACACCTAGAGCCTTACAGTCAAAGCTTGTCCGTGTTCCTTACATGTTTTAACTTTTAGACTCTTACTTTTAACTTTTAACGATACGTTTTTGTTTATTAATATAATGATTTTACGTCACTCTCCCGTGTTAAAGCTAAACTGTCCGTTGCCCATTTGGCTTGCCGTCCTATATTACAAATCACGGACAAAGCTGCTGATAAAGAGCTGCGCACAAACCACCTTCCGAAAGAAAGACTTGTACTGAATGAGAGAGTGAAGCGAAAGAGTTTCGGTGGTATTTGAAACTACAGAAAACAACCTTGTTATGTCAAAGTACAACGAATTAGAAAACAAAAACGAGCTCATTTGATGTTTAAGGTGAGGATTAACCACGTATATAAAATTAAAACTATATCGTAACTTTAAAAATTATTGAAAGAATAATATAGCGTATAATATAGGCTACACACTCGCCTACTTTCAGGGCTAAATTTTTCAGCATTATTCTAGTCAAGTTGTCTCCTTTCCGTTCATCCTATTGACACATACACCAGTTTTCAAGTTTTAACATTCGAGACTTCAAGAGAGGTATTTAATTTGTATTTTCAACGACATTCCCAAGTTTTCAAGGAGTCGCACGAATCCTGAATTGCTTAATGTATATAGGTCTGTACTAAGAACACTAAAAGCACGTATTTTTACGATTTTTCAGCGATGGTGTTAGCCAAGTAGATTGAACCAATCAAACCTATCGTGTTTTAAAGTAAAAACTTAAAAAAACACGTGAATACAGCAGTAAGGTTTCACGTGGACTAAACAGTACAGGAACACTGCGGTATGTGAAACATTACAGGAAAGTTTTATTTGTGTTACTTTGCTGTTTTGACTTCAGATAAGTTAAACCTTACCTTAAACATCAAACGAGCTCGTTTTTGTTTTCTAATTTATTTAATCTTCAGTCTACTGGCGTTTGCTGATTAGTATTATTTGCTGATTGGAGTTGTTTTAATGTTTTGTATTGTTATGAAACATTGCTCAAACATAGGGCCTTAGGGCTTCGGGCAAATCACCAGGAGTGGTTAACGCTTGTTAAACCCTTTGAACCCTTTCCAGCATGAGCAATAAGTGAGCGATAAGTGTATTAGGCTTCTAGGCTCATTAAAACTTCAAATTTCAAATTCAGCATGAGCATTGTTCTTGCTCAGTTCTATATTGTTACTAGTTGTTCCCGTGCGGATGCTGCGCACCCCCTCCCCCTACCCCCGCCTCCCTCCAGGTGTTTGGTCTTTGGTTTTAAATTTATCAAACCGAAGACCGAACATGTGAATGGCTCCTACATATGCCCTCTCCCCCACAATTACTTTAAGCCCCAATCCCTACACTCCTGCCCCCGCCCCCCATACACGCTTGCCCGCTTCCCCCTCCCCGAAAACGTCGCCCCGTGACATTCTTCCTTTGGTGCAGCCCCGGAAAAGTCGCTCGCGTGTGTTTGACTGAAGGCTAAAAAAAACCGTATCACTGAGATACGGTAAGCATTCAGTAAGCAAGTAATCCCATGTTTAAGTTAATCTTTTGAAACAACTCACTTCCGTAGCGCGCATTGCCCGCCATACGCACTTGCCCTGGCACCCTCTCTCGCACCCCCCGAAATCGCCGCCCCGTGACATTTCCCCTTTGGTGCAGCCCCGGAAAAGTCGCATGCGTATGTTTGACTGAAGGGCAAAAAAAGCCCTGAGAAATCTAGCATTCAGTAAGCAAGTAACCCTATGTTTGTTTAAGTTAATCCTTTGAAACAATTCACGTCGGTACCGTGCATGGCGACATTTTTGCAAGCAACGATTGTTACCGCCCACTTAAAACAATTCAACTCCTTTCTGGAAGTGAACATTTAGGAAATAAATGCGCTTTTCCATCGTATCAGGCTGCCAATTTCGAGGCCCTCGAAATTAAGAACCAATCGTCGTTTGGTTTAAAGTTGTCTGGTTTAGTAGACGCGGGTTTTTTTTTTTTAGCTCAAACGCCGACAATGGCACAGTCCACGCGACTAAAACTTTGTTGGCCGCTTTGGTAAAACAACAATACCAAAAAAAAAACGAACCCAAAAACGGTGCGGCATGTCTGGTAAGTGGCGTCATCTCTTCGAAGACTTTGGAAAAACGGTTATAACCCGAACTTGTAGTCCAAGGCCGTCAATAGACAGCGCCATGGCAGGTTTGGTAAGTGGCGCCATCTGTTCGAAGACGTTGGAAAAGTGTCCCAACCCGAATTTGAAGGCGAATCCCGTCAACAGATGGCACTACAGGGTGGGGTACTTGATTGTACGCCGGAATGGCGTGGCAGGTGACTTAGCCGCCTGCTCCGTATTATATATGTATAGTTTGTATTTTTTGTACTCGGGCAGTGGCGTAAGGCCGAGGCCCCCAGAAATAAAATTCAAATTCAAGGAGCAATATATTATATTTTTGTTGTGTCATTTGGCTTGTAAAGTGGATTTTAATGCGGGATCCATGGTCTCGGGCCAAATTTCCTGCTGTAATAAAATTCAATTCTCTATTCAAGGAGCTGCTTATACAAACGAAACTACCTATACACAAACCAAAACCCTTTTTCTTCAGTCTATGTCTTGGAGCTGGCGTTTGCTGATTGGCATTGTTCCATAATAGCAATCTTTAAAACAATGTAAAACAATCAATTTGGTCGTTCAGAGGTCCCTGACTTCTGAACCACTTGACCAATTAGAAGAGGCCTTATGGAAAGGGCGTATTTCCAGAGCAATACTTGCAAAATGAGCTAAGAACCAGCTTTATTAAACACATGGAAGAGTTATTTATTCTCGTGAAAGAAAAATGGTGTTAGCTATTCTGTTTTTTTTTTTTTTTTGTGTTGTTGTTGTTGGCTTTCGTTACATTTTGAGGACAGCAGTCACCTTTTTTTTTTCATACTCGAGGACGTCCACCAAAGCGAAGAAGGACAAGGACTTAAAAAAATTTTTAACACATTCATCGATTGATACATACATGTCGAAGCGCAATCCTAATCCTCTTAGTTGAGAAGCACAGAGAACTACAAGTAATTCCTAGTTAAGACATGGTTACATATGTCTGACAGCAAAAAAAAAAAAAAAAACTTATTTAAGAAAATTGTTAACAGAGAAAATAAAACTCATTTTAACAGGGCCTTGCTTTAATTTTATTTCTTTTTATTTGTGTTTCTTGGAATTTTAATTGCAATTGTTTGTGTGGGAGGGGGTGGGCAAAGGTACATTTTACTTGTGTGGAATGGGATATTTTGGCTTTGGGATCCGTTCTTCATTTTAATTCTAGGCGGGGGCACATAACAATTCCTGGCTACGGCTATTGCATCCCTCCCATCTCCTACCAATTATACTATTGTCCTTTTTCTTTTCTTTTCTGAAGACCTTTGCATACATCTACGACGTTCCACAGATTGTCTCTTTCTCCTGACCCCGTAAAGTCTCCCAAAACGTAATGATATCACTGTATTAAGCAATTTTAATGTACAGGTTACCAACTCACTGTGATGAATCATAGTTAATCGTTTCAAAGGTTAAAGTAGTCGCAAGCAATTCTTGTTCAAAGGGTTTTGTAGCGAAGGTTAACCACTGATGTCATCTGGCCGATGGAGCCCTAAGGCCCTGTGTCTGCAGCACCCAGATTACCTGGCGGTCACCCATCCAGTTGGAAATCGGGGCCAATGCTGCTTAACTACGATGATCTGACGAGAACCGGTGTTTCCAGTTCGGCAAGTCCGCAATTCGTGCCGATGTATCGATGTAACAGTGGTTTACCAAATCTGACAATCCATAAACACACAACAGCGATCGCTTATGCAGTCATTGTTGCGCCGACAACTTCGAAACAACTCAAGTCAGATCCGGAAGACTGCATGTATGAAATAATTAAGTATTTCTGTCGTATCAGCTGCCAATTTCGAGGCCTATTAACCCTAAATCGACAATATTTATTTGGTTTAAAACTGCATTTGACTGAGACACGGATTCTTTCATTTCATTTATTTCCCAGAAGCCTTTGCCCCTGGCTGCACGATCCTAAACCAATGTTATAAATCCAGTGCACTGTGTTACAAATGCATACTTCCTACAGGTGCACAAATACAAAACAAAAGAACTTGGCATGCATCAGGGCACGTTTACGCAACCTCGCTTTTGGATTCTCGCAGCTAGAAGCTAGAAATCACCTCAAATTCCAACATGGCGGCGGTTGTATGTCTGCCGCCTCTCAACGAAAACAGCAAATAACGTGGGTTCAGAAGCGTTTGGGAAAATTGTTTCGTCATGAGAAATTCTTTATATTATTGGCACGGATTATAAGACTGCAAGTATTTACTCAAACGATGTAGGGTTTAGCTAATCCATTTAGCGTTGTTACCATGGCAATGTCACCTTTGCCATCGCGATTGAGTTCTAGCAGCGAGAATGCAAAGGCGAGTGGCTGCGTAAACGCGCCCTCACCCTCTTACTTTTCTTCCGCACATTGAACACGTCCACATGGTACCCCACGTGATCCGCTGATCGTGCCACACATTGGCCCACCAGTTCCAGTCAACAGAGACTAACCATTCAGCCAGTCAGCCAGCAATAACCAATTACACGAGAGTACGCATACTTGGCACGGTAGTAATGATAACGATTTTCTCCGAAATTGAAGTCAACTTTGTTATCGATTGTAACCCGATTTTGATGGAATTGGTATGAGTTCTCGCATTGAATCGTAGGAGCAATGCAGGCAGTCGTCTAGACGACTTTTCTTGTGATCTGTTTACTGAGGATACTAATAATTTAAGAGCGATTAAGCGTGCATAGTCAAAAACTGTTATACGTTAATAAAACCAATAGGGATTTACAAACCAACTATTATCAACTTGGCTTCAAAGAGGGCTATTAAAATGACAACTGTCCAAGAGTTTATTGAAGTAAGAAATAGATTTGTAGAAAGGGGCTGTTGGGTTTGTAGATATATATACTTAGGAATAAGCTGAAGAAGATTAATGATGGCAAAAAAAACCGATATTATAGCGTCCGTGGCCTATCTTGAGTTCTCCGCAGAACGAACACAGATAATCGATTGCACGTTATCAGTAGAAGAGTGCCTTGTTGATATCCAAGATGGTTACAAAAACAATGGCGGCCATCGATTAAAGCCACCCCCTCCAGGAAGACGTAACCACTCACAAAATACTTGCAGGACTCAAGATACACCGCGCACACAATAACATGATTAAGGAAATGCATGCCAAATTAAAATTAAAACTGTTAGAGAAGGGGAAGCTTACATTAATCTTTGAAAATTGAGTTGGGATTTAGTCAAGGCCCTCTTTCTTCTTTTTAAAGTTTTCTTCAGTTAAAAAAGTGAATGTGAAACGGGTTCGATAATTTAAACTTAAAAAAAAAAACTTTGGCCTTACAAGAAAAATGTTTGTGTTAGCTTACACTTTTTTTTATCACCGTGATACCTTGTATTCTGAAATTTTTTATTTCATAAAATTAATCATTATGAATTATGCAGTACAATGAAAGAGGGCGAGCGACCGACAATGTCAAAAAAACGGGTGTGGCCTGTAACAATCAGTAACAATCGAAATATTGCTTTAATAATGCTACCTCTTAGAGCAGAGTTGAAGAGTTTCAAAGTAGGTTCAGTAACAGTCACTGCATGCACGACCGTTGTTGGATTTATTGCGCTTGGTGTCAGAACGGAGAAACGGGCAATTGAGCGTCCTCCATTGAAAAAAAGACAAATCAGCAGGGGGACAAATGGAGGGGGAGCAGGGATGAGGACGGGGGATGGGGAATTCGGGTCGCGGACGGGGGAGGCGGTGTGGGACAAGAAAGGGTTGGGGGCATAGGGGAAAATCGGACCATACAACTAGGTAGGCCGCAGGGGTGTTCGGAGGAGGAAGCAAGGAGCAGCCTTTTCATTCCATACTGCCCACTACAGTATTTCGCTCAGGTATGCGGGAACCGGCTAGACCGGCGTATGTTACGCCGGGGGTAACATATGTATATTTATGCTAGTTATGTATATTTTTTAAAACTAATACTAATATTGCCCTATAAGCGTGAACAAACTTCACGTCCATTCATGAAAATAATGCCTATACTTTCATATAACTACTACGTAAGTCCTAAATCATCATGCTGCGTAACATTTCTGTAAATAAGTCTCACGACCGATCAACATCATGCATGTATCGTGAGAGCGCGACAATCCTCGTGGTTTTTCTTCGAATGTTGGTCATGACATTCATTAGTCCAAGTTGTGATAGGAACAAATGATCATGAGTTCGTGATGTTTTCGAGAGGGTCACGATTTTTTCATGATTTATATTGTACAACAATCATGATGATAAATCATGACAAATATAAGTTTGGCACAACATAATCATAACAGCCATGTCATAATCGTGGATTATAATGCTGTATCATGACAGATGCCAACATCATCATGACATATTCATTGTTTTTCATGACACTTTCATAACAAATTTTCATAAGAATACAAACAGAAGACGGGCTCTATACGGAAGGAAATGTGAACTATTTATCACAGCAACAAGCCAGCACAGACACATACATATAACATCTAATTTACGCATTTTTATATTGACAATCGGCCTTTATTTATTGGCCATGCCCTTTTCTGTTCTTTTGCTTTTTCTTTAGGTGGACTATTAGTGATCATTGATCCTTGTCCTTGCTTCGCAACGAAATATTTATTTAATTTTTTCAACGTGACGATCGCAACGAAATATTTATTTAATTTTTTTAACGTGACGATCTACTTACGTTAAGACTTTTAAACTCTTTACATTTTTTAAGTATTTTATTCATTGTTTTGTTTTTTTTGACAAATGGCCATCCACCCTTCTCCTTCTTTTCCATTCGACTGGCGATACCATCGGGGATCTTTGTGTCTCTCTCTCTGGCCTTGGTAGTAAAGCAGTTGTGATCCTAACCCACCTTTCCTAATTTGATCCACCTTTCCATTGGTCATGCAATTTTTAAAAATCAATTTTTACCTATGTGCAAGCTTTTTAAATTTTATCTTGTTTTAGTTTTTATTTTTCCCCTTTGCATTCCCTATCTTTCAAGGTTTTTTTTTTTATAGTTTTTATTTACACGCATCTTAAATGCAGCCCCTATTAATGCTAGCAGTCAGCGATCCCCGGGATCCTTACCAGACCTGTTGCTCCGGCAACAAAATGATTATCATTATTATTATTATGTTGCGCACTGTCCATTTACATGCGATAATCTCACGTCGTGCGTAGCTATGCACAATATAGCATAGATTGTACTTTCTAGGTAGTTTTTAGTAGGGGCAGTAAGGGAACGGCGGTGAGACAGCTGGATCTATAAGGCTGGTGGCAGCACAAGCACTACATGAAAAAACACGACGCTATTTGCTATAATGTATCGTAGTAAAAGTTCTTTTAATGTGAAGAATGCAGAAAATAATTACAAATGGTAAAAAAAATTTTGTTGCAGGTTTCACACATTTTGAAACAACGTGATCACTTTTTTTTTTTATCGTTTATGTGCCAATTATAGCGTGTGGTAGAGCGCTACCTAAAAGTACTTGTAAAGATCGGTGAAGATTTCATTTTAGAGCACTGGGCAGAAATCACAAAAGTGGATCACAGGGCAGAAATCATAGAGTTGAAGTGGTTTTGAAAAATATTCTGAATTAAATTTTAAAATACGACGGAAAACATTTATTGAAGCATCTCGCTCGGCCTAGTAACCGTGATCTTCAGAGACCAATATTTGCATAGTTAGGTTACTTATTCTTTTGTTGCGTGGCTCATTCGTTTTAAATTATTTTGGCGGAAAAAGTGAATTTAATAGTCGATTCTTTTGCTTCTATTGTTTTATTGAAAGATGTCTTATCCTTTTCTTCGTTCAATGATGACTAACGCACGTCTGGTTATTTTATACTATAATGTCAGTTAGTTTCTTTGGTGTGAAATGGCTATTCAATAAAGAAGAATAGGTCGTTGAATGTGTGATAATTTGCCCACAAAGACTTCGTTTCAATGTTTAGTCTTCTGAAACAGGCAAAAGCCATATAAAAGACAATTTGTAGTCATAAAACGAAACACCTTTGATCTTTATATAATCGCACGCCAATTTCACGTCTCATTACTCATCAGTACGCCAAAAGAACGTAACAAAAAGTCTGAAACAAAGCAATCGTCAGAAGAAAGCCATCTAAAAGGTAGACAAGTTGATTCTTACTTAACACTGCAAAATGCAAAACAATGTATTTTATTTCTACCTAGCAGGCTTGTGGGTAATGGATTGTTGTGGATGGATTACAACAATATGTAGCAAAGATCGGAATTTGACACAAAATGGCTTATTTACGTCATAATTACCTTACGTTTCTGTTCGACTATCCATTTTTCTGTTGCCTTCTCGACTGCACATAACTTATTGGGATTGTAGGGTCATTCTAAGTTCTTGTTCAAATGCTTTATTCAGCCATTGAAGTCGGATGATACAGTACGTAGGATAGAGTTTGTTATACCTAACAAAGGTGTTTAAGTATCAGTTAGACGACGGCGGTCGACAACAATAAGGTAAGACTTTCGCTGTTTACCCGAATGGCGAAGCCACGAGGACAATAAAGCGAAAGTCTTACCGCATTGTTGCCGAAAGCCATCGTCCAACATATTTGTACAACGACGAGTTGAATCTTTAATGGACGAGCCATTGTTGCAATAAAGCAACAGTGTGAATGCATTGTTGCCGAACCATCGTCGAACATATTTGTACAACAACGATTTACATTGTTAGTAAACGACCCATTATTGTGATAGCATAACGAGCCATTGTTGGCGGGAATGTTCTTGGCTCCAACTTCGTTTTTGAAACTCAATGGGCTAACTGCAATAAATGCCTTATTTGTTTATTTTAATCAGTTTTAACTCTGTCCATTGGGTCTTTCTTCAGCTGCAATAACTGTATTATTTTGGAAACAGTGACACGTAAATATTGATACGCAAACATTGATAGCGGTGGTAAGCTAGATTTACTTACGTTAGTAAGAACATATAAGACCTTCGTTTTCTTACTTACGTAAGTAAGAATCCCACGCCTTCGTTTGCTATGCCTAGAATTCTTTTTTCTTATTTAAAAAAATGTACATCATTGAGGACGTATGATGTGAGTGTGAATGTGTTTCTTTGTGTGTTTGTGTGTTTGTACCTCTACTCCTCCGGAACCAAAGCACCTATACAAAGATGGGAGTAGGACCAAACGAAAGATAATTAAATTTCGCTTTTAATAGGCCTATTTTCATCGCTGTAACTTGATATTATCACCCTCAAATAAGCGAAAGAACCTGAAAAAGTAACGTCAAAGTTTTTTTTTAAACCCTCTTGATGTTTGTTCATGACGTCATAATTTGTTCATGAAGACCTCCTCGAGCGAAGAGAGATGACCTGGAGAAGGTGGCACGGAAAAAATACCTAAAAGGATGACGTATTTTGCAACATACCATATACACATCTAACAATTGTTGTGTATCAACTGACTTGATGCACGGAAAAATCAAACCATTAGATTTGGTTTTAAAATGACGTCAAACATTCGTGTTTCTGAAGCACAGAGATGAGTGGATTAAACGAGAAAAGTGATCGATTTCCACATAAAGTAAACCTTTTCAATGTGTGTCTCGGTTTGCTTCTTCTCAATCTTTCATCTCTTACCTTCATAGGGAATTACATCTGATGTTCTGCAGATGTTTCTCCTAGTGAGGGATCATCAGAAAGTGAAGTGATAACACGCCCATGAAAAAATCTGTACTGAGCAGGACGTAAAGAACAATATTCTTACAATAAGTAAAACAAGAAAACCCATATAAAGTTTATACTAACACACATTACAAGTCATGTGTAGTTAGTTCTTGGTGGTTACATTGATTCAGTTACATTTGTGAGGAAATGTTTGCGCTGATTGAGTGAGCGAAGCGAACGAAAATCAGCGTTCGTCATCAGAAACAGCGCTTTTCGAATAAATTGCTTGATCTCCTTGGACGTAAAAAAATAATATTGATCTTCTCTCGAGATAACTGATATCGCATACTACACTCTTATAATTTGCTTGATCGTTTTTTATGTGGAAGGTCTGTCTGTTTCATAAGTGTTGCAGCAAGAAATCTCCTCGAGCGCAGCAAGACGACGCGGAATGAGCGAGCGAAGCGAGCGACTCCGCTAGTGTACATCATTAAGGACGTATGATGTAAGTGTGAATGTGTTTCTTTGTGTGTTTGTGTGTTTGTACCTCTACTCCTCTGAAACCAAAGCACCTACAAAGATGGGCGTAGGACCAAACGAAAGATAATTAAATTGCACAGTATAGGCCTATTTTCATCGCTGTAACTTGATATTATCACCCTCAAATATGCGAAAAACCCTTAAAAAATAACGTCAAAGTTTATTTTTTAAACCCTCATGATAGTTGTTCATGACGTCATAGTTTGGTCATGCAAACCTCATCTTCGTAGGAGATTACATGTGACGTTCTGCAGATGTTTCTCCAAGTGAGGGATCATCAGAAAGTGAAGTGATAAGACGCCGATGGAAAAATCTGTACTGAGCAGGACGTAAAGAACAATATTCTTACAATAAGTAAAACAAGAAAACCCATATAAAGTGTATACAAACACAAATTACAAGTGATGTGTGGTTCTCCTTCGTAGAATCCTCCTCACTGTGTTACAAGATTGGGATCCTTCCCTATGCCTACGGTGCGTTTTTACCTCATTAACGCCGTCATTTATGCAAAATATTGCGTCACTTCCGCCTCTATCCCACTTCCCCCTACCCTGCCCGCGTCCATCACAATTTTTCTTACCGCTGGCGCGTGCAGTCAGAAATTCTTAAGCTAAGATTGTTGAATTACTAAGGGAAATTCGTTTCGAACGATCGTTTTCGCAGTTGAACTGAAGTGCGCCATCTTTCCAAGCAAAGCAGCGTGGCTACGAGGCTACGCGGTTGGTGGTGAGTATTTCTATCGATACTGGTTAGAGAGTATTAAGATGGCGGCCGGCATGGCAACGGCAGATTTAGTTTGCGAGAACAAAAAATGTGGCGGCCTGTTAGGCCGGCCAAGTACGTCCGCACGTGGATATAATTGCTTCTTGAGAACGTGGCGGCAGTGGTTTAATACGGATTGTCAGGTTCGTAGTATTTATTTTGGGTTTGTGTGGCGGAATTTGGAAGAGAAGTGTGTTTGAGAGTTCATACGTCAAACCCATGGTCATAGTCGGTAACTGACCGAACCGACAGGAGCCGCGAGTGGCGGACGGTGGAAAAAGTAGTAGTTGGTGGTGATAAAAAAGTACGAATGGCTCGGTTTTAATATTATTTTTTTGGAGGGGAGGGGGGCGATGCAAAACGCTGGAGCGTGTAAGGCATCGGCTCTACCGAGCGTTAGTATACAATTTTTGTTGTGTGTGCAGTTGGATTGTTGGAAAACAAACGCTGGAACGGAGCTTGAAAATAATGAGCACATGGCGTGCTGGAAGTTTGAGAGGCCATAGGGCAGAGTAGGCGGCCATTGGGGCATCGCCGGCAGTGTTGGATATTGTAGACGGTGCTGGTCTAGAGTTGGGAAATACGCCACCGCTGAGGGCGGTTTCAGCGAGGCCGCCATTACTTGACGATGCGAAGGAGATTGCCCCGAAATTGAGCGAGATGTTAGCTCAAGGTGTAATTGAGAGAGTGAAAAACGGGAGTGTAGGATTTGTGTCGCCAATTTTTTCAGTGGCAAAGCCAGACGGATCGATCAGGATAATTTTGAACCTGAAAGGCTTGAATGAGTTTGTAGTGGTACGGAAGTGCTACTTGGATACACTACCGAGGGTAGTAGAGCATTTACAGCGTGGGTGGTGGATGGCTACCATCGATCTGTCTCAAGTGTACTATGTAGTGGCAATAAAGGACGGTGCACGACAATTGTTAATGTTTTCGTGGCAAGGTTGTCTTTACCGCTATTGTGTGCTGCCATTTGGGTTGGCTTCGGCCCCGGGTACTTTTATGAAGCTTATGTCGGTGGTGAGGCGCTTCTTGCGCCGGGTTAGTGTGTTAATTTTCGTTTACCTGGACGATTTTGCAGTAATAGGCCCGTCCGCAGCAGGTGTGCGGAGAGTGTTGAATGCCTTGCGGAAGTTAGGCTTTTTCGTAAATTACGGCAAGAGTGTGCTGGTACCGTCACAGGCTTTGCAATTTTTGGGTATAATGTTGGATCTAAAGTCAGCCCGTTTTGTGCTGCCACCTGAGAAAAAGGCTCGTATGATACGATTGGTTGCGGGACTGCAACACGGTCACGGTTGTTAAGGAGCTTCAAAGGTTGTTGGGGCTGGCAGAAAGTTTGTTGTGTGCCGTGGAGAACGGCAAGTTGCACACACGTTGGTGGCAACATAACCTGGTGACCCGGTGTCATGCAGGAGTGCACGGAGGAAGCCTTTCGCAAGGATCTTGCGAGGATTTAAACTGGAGGGCGAAGGCTCTGAGTCGCTCGGTAGTAGCAAAATCCTGGGTCTCTGTTGAGCCGCAGTAGTGGTGACAACGGATGCTTTGGACTTGGGCTGTGGAGCAGCCACTGGCGATTCGCAAGCGCAGGGAAGGTGGCAGCCCAGGGAGGCTGCCTTGCATATAAATGCGAGAGAATTATTGGCTATGCTAAAAGCGCTAGACGTTTTTGGAGACCTGGTCAGGGGACGGGTCGTGAGAATCCTTTCGGATAATGTGGTGGCCGTGGAATACGTGAATCATCAAGGGGGGGACGAAGTCCCAGATGCTTAATGCCATGGTCCGTTGCCTAGAGCAGCGTAGAAGTCAGTTGGATTGTGTGGTACAGGCGGCATTTGTGCCGGGGAAGTTGAGTGTGACAGCGGATGGTCTCTCTCGAAATTTCTCGAGCTTTGACTTCCGATTGTATACTGCGGCGTTCCAGAAGATTTGTAGGTGGTTTGGGACGCCAGACGTGGACGTGTTCGCATCGGAGGCGACGGCCCAATTGCAGCGATTTGGGTCGTGGGGACGCTGCCCAGGGGCAGAGTTTGTGGATGCGTTCAGTGTGAACTGGGGCCCGTTCTTTCCGTATCTTTTTCCCCCGTGTCCTTCAATTGGACGTTGTGTAGACAAGCTCATCGTGGATCGAGTTGGATGGGCAGTACTGGTGACATCGGACTGGCAGTGTGCAGCCTGGTTCGTCCAGCTGTTGGCCTGTGCCAGGGAGGGACCGTATTCCTTGCAGGGCGCAGGGGCCCTCCTCTGGGACCCTTACTTGGACGCCGAGGTGGCGAATTGAGTGGGGTCCCTGGGTAGTCTGGGGTGTAGGTACAGGATGATTACTAAGTGGGGCCAAGGTCGCCACAGCCATCTTCGGAGCGATTCCGTGGTATGCACTGCTTCCTAATCTATCCCAATCTTGTAACACAGTGAGGAGGATTCTACGAAGGAGAAATGAAGATTCTCCCAGAGAACTTTTTCTCACCAGGAGAATCTAAGTTCTCTGAGTGCAATCCGACGAAACTGTGTTACAAAACAGGGCCCGCCCGCCTCCCTGCATGGAATCGTACATTCACAGCAAGAAAAGAGTGAGTGGACACGGACAGGGTAGGGGGAAGTGGGATAGAGGCGGAAGTGACGCAATATTTTGCATAAATGACTGAGTTAATGATGTAAAAACGCGCTGTAGGCATAGGGAAGGATCCCAATCTTGTAACACAGTTTCGTCGGATTCCACTCAGAGAACTTAGAGTCTCCTAGCGAGAACAAGTTCTCTGGGAGAATCTACATTTTTTGGTGGTTACATTGATTCAGTCACGTTTGTCATCAGAAACAGCAATTTTCTGATAAATTACTTGATCTATTTGCTTCGAAAGATGGAAATGTTGGAATGATTTATGGTTATCATTTGTTTATGCAGTGAAGCCTTACGAAAAACGTGTACTCCACTCTGACCATTTGCTTGATCGTTTTAGACGTGGAATGTCTGTCAGCAGCACAAGAGTTGTAGCATGATATCTCCTCGAGCGCAGCGAGACGACGTGGTTGAGCGAGCGAAGCGAGCGACTCCGATAGTTAATAGTTGTTAAGAGTGTGAAATAGTTTAATAATACTTTGGAAACGATTTGGGATACGTAAATATGGACAGCGATTGTATTTTTACTACTTGAGTAAGAACCAAAGACCTTGTTTTCTTACTTACGTAAGTAAGAAACCCACGCCTAGCCGTGGTTCTTACTAGTGGTAAGAGAACGGTTTCATTGTTGCAGCTGTTTGTCTTCATGATATACATCCACTGCTGCAACAATGGTCCAATAATGAAAGAGTTGTACAAACTTAGATAAACTTCGAAAAACGGAAAATGTAGAACGATCTATTACGTGGTTACTCTTTGTAAGATGGGTTGGTTGACCTTGATTTATTAAGTTGTATTCTACGATTGAGGAAAGTGGTAGAAGTAGTGGTGACCATTGAAGCTTATAAATTCGGCCAACGTAAACTGAACTGTTCAGGATTTCTTTTCAATTCTCGAGCAAATGTTTAAAATTCAGTATCTGCCGTGATAACCACTGACCATCACTCATTTTAAAATAACTTTCAACGGCCAACCTTAGAATGACTAAAAGTTAAAAACATGTAGTGAAAACAATCATTTATACATTCAAACTTTCCATACCTTCCGACCTATCCAAACCCACTGTATATCTTTTGTTTCTAGACTGAATTACACATTTTTGTTTGAGTCTAGTCCTATGGACTGTTTAAAGATTCTATACTTATAAGTATATTTCCATTATTAATTTTTATTTTTCCCTGTTTTACCAATCGCTGTGCCAGCTGATGATGATTTTGCTAATTAGTTTGTTCTGGGTGCCTTCTAGATCCTAAGTGATGGGATCTAAGGGTGTGATCAAACCCTCACATTAAAAATAGCAGTTTTCTCTTATATCTGAAGGTGGAAAATTAGGTTACATAATCCCACGTCTTTCTTTGGGGAACTTTTTGTCCAACTAGTGGGTGTATTATTAGACCGAGAAGTGTAGGTGAACAAACATGTCCACCTGCCCCCGCACTGAACATCATCAATTTTTAATGATTATACTATCATTAAACCAATCACAGCCTTTAGCACTCGCTTCACTTGCTTTATTGGCGTTGTGCCAGGCTTCCCTAGGGAAATCAAAACCAATTCGAGGCTGATCACAATATCTACTAGCCCAATTTCTCTAGTCAAAAGTGGCAAAAATCCTCTTGCAACGAAGGGAGGGGATGGATGGGCCAATAGGCAAAGACAAGACAAAAACAGCTTTATTACCCCCCCCCACCCCCCCCTTCATGAGAGAATTATTACCGTATTAGAAAACAAAAACAAACTCGTTTGTTGTTTAAGGTAATTTTTAACTGATCCGAAGTGAAAACAAGAAAGGATCACGATTAATTTCCCGTTAGGATTTAGATACATGAATATCAAGAATTACACATTGCAAGACCAGAGCCCAGCAACACAACCGACCTAACTTAGATAGTTATACGGGCCCAACAACCAGCCACAAACAAACAAGCCCACCACGGGCCAGGGACCTGGTCCAGCAGGATAGCGAGGGGAAGTGCACCACCACGAACCAATTGGACTTCAGCATCAGTGAAGAATGAGAGGAAACCCCTCCTGTCTGATGCAAGTTAGGGTCCGGGTATGTCCACTCCCATGGGTCATCGCCCCAACTGACAGAGTGGCCCGCCCACTGGTCATCCTTGCCTACCTGCCCACAGCCCACCACACCACACGGACCAACAGAGCAAGATATAATGAGCAGGAAGGCGCTGCTACCCCATTACGTCAGGTACCAGATTGTGCATAACACCTTGCAAGTACAGGGAAAACCACCCCTGGTCCGCTAACGTCAACTCCAGGTTTCAAATGAGCACCCACACCCCAAGGTCTGCCCTTGTCTACCCGTCCACAGCCCGTGGAGCACAAACCAGCAGAGCAAGCTAAATGGGAGCTGGGGCGAGATACTGTCCATCAAATCGATCAATCAAGCGAGAGCCCAACGCCATAGTCCACCCTTTCCTACTCGCCCATAGCCTATGAAGATAGACGAACGAAGCAAGAAAATGGGGAGCACAGAGAGGGCCCCATCCATCAAATCCATGGCCCCACCCGGAGGTCCCCCTTGCCTACCCGCACATAACCAGAGAACCAGTCCAACGGGGCAAGAAAATGAGGAGCCCGGGGTTCGGCAACAACCATCAAATCCATCACTCAAAAGCTCTCGCAGCAAAGACCGAGAGGGCCCCAGGCTGCAATTCCAGAAGATCCTCGAGTGGACAGGGCTAACCCAGACCAGAAGTCACACAGATCCTCATAAGGGCACCAAGAGCCTGCTCACGAGGAGCCAGCCCACAGTCCAAAAGAACGTGCTCCACTGTTTCCGCCGCACCGTTTCCAACGATGGCGCTAATCCGAACCGCCAAAGGTACTGCCCGAGATTCCCGTGACCCGTCATGAGTTGAGTGAAATTACGTCCCATCTTCCTTAGCCACTCCATGACACGTGGAAGGGCCAAGAAGGCCCTATGCCCTGTATCACCAGTCACCCATCTCTCCTACCAAGCCGAGAGCACCATGTGCCGACTCGTAGTTCTGGCCAGAACCCATAGCAAGAGAGAATAGTCCACAACCTCAGCCTGACAAGCCTCTTTGGCTTCACGATCCACAGCCTGGTTACCAGGAGTGCCAACGTGGGCTCGTACCCAGACCAGCCCCACCGACTGGCCCGTGGTTGAACAGTTCCTGAGACAGATTATATGTGTCTCAAAAGACAGAACGTGTTCACAAGACCCAAACAACACGGATAAAGAACAAAGTGCAAAGTCATTTTAAACATTGGTACAACATTGTTGCCATTTCACGCTATTTCCAAAATTTGTTATTCTCGCTGAAAAAACAGCTTCTAGCAGTGAGCAAACGACGGCAGAATAAATAGCTACTCGCAGCGAGAATTCAAAATCCAACATGGCGTCCATCTCGGGGTTGTCGAATCGAAGACAAATCATCGAATACCGGCATTCAGAAATCTGTCCGTCGTCTTGTACAGCAGTCAAAATTGTTTTCTAGTTGTCATAAATCGACGCTGTCATGTTGCACGCTTCGTACGTCGTGTCGTGAGGCACGAGGAGGAGATTTGCGTCCGTGTTGTTACCATGGTTACTACGTTTAAACAACTTGAAAGCCACATTCTTCGGTAAAGGCGAGAAGAAGCCAGCAGATTTAGTATTAACCAAGTGAAAGCTAGTAAGCGTAAAACTTATCGTTGGGTAAACGAGCCCTAATAGTTGGTGGAATAAAGATTGCCTCAGCATAGGATGATCGAACGCGGGAAAAAAGTAGAGTGGTAGTTTTATTCCCATTTTTAGCCATATTGCCGTAGATGTATACCACGCGCCATGGCTGTTTGCTGTGACGTGCATGTCACGTGACTGGGCTAGTCCAATCAGACGGCCAAACAGCTGTTGTTCTCGTTCGTCATTGGCTTACTCAAGGTGACGTCATGGCAAACAGCCATTTCGCATGGTTTAAATGTCTACGATGTTCTGAGCAGAAAACAGGAGGTTCAGGGGGACGGACTCGGGGAAACTGGGGAGCTCACCCACCCCAAGGATCGACGACTATGCCTGTGGTAGTGCTCAAAGGTGGCTGTTCACTGAACGAAAGCCTGCAGAATCTAGCAGCATCTAGCACTATTCTAGCGCAAGCGAATTAATACCCGAAGAAATGTTTTTTAAAGAAGCAAACCGAATCTTCGCTATTGAGTGAAAATTTGGTATGTCCTCGGGCACCACCTGGGAGCAAGCTGTAAAGGTTAACGATATCACGGCCACTAGATGTCGCCACGGTTTCATTTTAGACAGCCAGCCTTTAATTCCTAGCTTGAAAAAAACCGGAACTGTTACGACCAAGGGGAGGAAGGGTGGAACACAGAGATAGCATTTAAAATTTTTTTTTCCTAATTTGACTGCTATTACCTACTGAAATAGTAAACGAACAAATTACGGCCTCGATTTGGATTCTCAAGTTTTCACTTGAAACGTTTTTTCTGTAAACTAAGAACGTGCCATCCCACCATTACAACGAAACGACCGGAAAGTAGGTACTGATCGCGACCACAGAAAACCAAGGGAAAAGTACCGATCACGACAACTGAAACACTTCATTGTATGCAGAAGAAGAATGACCTTACTGAACATCAATAACAGTGGTGCTTGGTTTAAATTAGGTTTGCGAGGGATATGGTGATCTTAAGCTGATTGATGACTACATACGGTACCACTAGTTTTTTAAATGCTCAAATTTTTCGTTATCTTCATGTTTTTGGTAATGGTTGCTAGTCTTAAAACCACTGAAACACTGATCGTGCTAAAAATAAAATGCATTGCTCCGGCCCGAATTAGCCTTTGTGCAGTTTGGCGTAGTGAATGAAAAATCTATCATATAACAAACCACATACACCAATAAGTTCCACCAAAAAGAAGCCCCGAATTTGTGGGGCTTTTCCAATTGGCTGTTACAATACGGTCTTATTCCTTATCCATATAACCCTACAAATTCTTGATATAACCAACTCGTTTTTGAAGTCATTACCTGCGAAACTAGACCCGTGTATTAGCTTTTCTGGATTGTAACAGAACGATAATATGTTCACTGTTGACATACGGAATAAGTACCAAACAGATTTTTTTTATGCAAATTGTTGCCATCCTAGTACTGCGGATATTGTGAGAGATTTGTATTGTCTGGTCGTCAGTCTATTTAAACAAATTTCTTATTGGGATTTGTAAGGATAAAGGCGAGCCCGACCATTTGCTCTCGTTAAACACTGTTTTCAAATATTTTCAAAAACGATGGATTTCGTTATTAAATAATAATAACGAAAAAGAACATGTATATAAGAATCTATGTGATTAAGATCGTATGATTTGTTTGTTTGTGTGTCGCTAGATCGCCGAGATTCCTACTACTAATTCTATTCTATTGATGTCCGCAATGGGAAGTCCGCAGTGGGATACAGAACTGATTTGTCTCCCGGTTCTTATTCTTCGTTTGTGGTCTTTCAAACTGATTTGTCTGAATAAGTAATAACTAGCGGAGTCGCTCGCTTCGCTCGCTCATTCCGCGTCGTCTCGCTACGCTCGAGGAGATTTCTTGATGCAACACTTATGATACAGACAGACCTTCCACATAAAAAACGATCAGGCGATTATAAGAGTGTAGAATGCGATATCGGTTATCTCGATAGAAGGTAAATATTTTTTTTACGTCCAAGGAGTCAAGCAAAAGGATCAAGCAATTTATCAGAAAACCGCTGTTCTGATGACAAACGCTGATTTTCGATCGCTTCGCTCACTCAATCAGCGCAAACATTTCCTCAGAAACGTGACTGAATCAATGTAACCACCAAGAACCACACATCACTTGTAATTTGTGTTAGTATACACTTTATATGGGTTTTCTTGTTTTACTTATTTTAAGATTATTGTTCTTCACGCCCTGCTCAGTACAGACTTTTCCATGGGCGTCTTATTACTTCACTTTCTGATGATCCCTCATTTGGAGGAACATCTGCAGCACATCAGATGTAATCTTCTATGAAGGTGAGAGATGAAAGATTGATAGAGCAAAGCGAGACACATTGAAAAGGTTTACTTTACGTGGAAATCACTCGCTTTGCTCGTTCAATCCATGCACCTCCGTGCTTCAGAAACACGAATGTTTTCCATGCATCAAGTCAGTTAATATAAAACCAATTTTAAGAGCTA
>JAHWFP010028070.1:0-19062 GCA_023313725.1 Lithobius niger
AGTTTATGAGGGTTAATATTGTTAAATGGTTAGCACGACTGTTTCATAATCCAAAGGACCCAGGTTCAATCCTGTCGCCAAACCCACCTCTGTGCATTCGGGAAAGGCCCAGGAAATGTGCTCATGCTCATGTCGACTGTGGCACGTTAAAGATCCTTTTTCTTAATCCCTCTCAGCCCAGAAATAAACTTAGTAGCTGAAAAATCTGAATACAAAAGCAGTGCGTGGGCGTTAATGCAACACAACAACACAAGTCAGACGCCATGTTGTTGTGTGTTTGGTGGAACCAATCCGTCAGACTTGCGTTGTTTAGTTGAAAATGATGCTTAAAGCCCTTCCTCATTTTTCAGGAATCGTGCTTCAGTGTTGTTGTGGTTGACAGGGTCAGCAATTAAAAAGACGCTTCTGATGTAAGAAACCACAAGGTATCATTCATTCCAACAACAAATTTAATTTTCGACGAAGAAATTCTCGTCCTGGTCACAATAAAAATTCCTAAAACACAAATGTAAAACCCCATACTTGGGTTAACCTTCACCACGGATATACACCATCTTTGGGTAACCTTCGCCAAGATGGTGGATCCATGGTGAAGGTTAACCCAAGTGTAGGGTTTTAGATTTGTGTTTGGTCTTTATTGTGACCAGGACGAGAATTTTTTCTCATCGAAAATTAAATTTGTTTTTGGAATGACCTTGCGGTTTCTCGCATCAGCAGCGTTTTTTTTTAATTACTGACAGGAATTATGGCATGCCTTCATATACGACTTCAATTTATAACTAGTAAAAACGTCAAAAGGTACCATTTTATTATACGAACTGAAAACCACGAGCTCTTAGAATCGTAGTCGAATCACGAGCGTGCGCACACGTACGAACCTTTCCCTCCTCGCGCGCGCCGTCTCTGAACTTCCGCCTTTGGTAAATGCACCCCCCAAACGCTTGACAGAACTCCCCTGCCTTACACAAACCCTCTCTTTCTAAACCTCCTCCTTTTTCTGCGCGCTTTACCCCTACCCAACCAGTCATACACAACCCCTCTTTGGTTCGGCACAACTGGGCCAAAATGACAAAAACACCAATACGAGTAGTTGAAGTGTGACGTCACAAAGATGGCCTTTTGTGTGCCCCGCAGATATTCGGGGTTACGAGGACCGCAGATGTCATGCCTTATTTTGCTCGGGGAGATTGGCGGGAAGTGAGGGGGGGGGGCGGGCGCAGCGTGGAATAACTTAGCTGAATTTGTGAGAGAAAACTTTTTTCTGTCTTTATTAAATTTTGTGTTATCCAAACGTGATCCATCTTTATACAGGATTAATCGGGACATAAACCAAAAAATGTATTCGAGCCTTGAACCACATCACGTGATTTTAAGTCCTAAGCAGTCTATCAAAATTCAATCAGTGGCAAGATCTAAGCAGTATTATCAAGCCAAGGGGATTTATTGACTGCTCCAGCTTCACACGAAGCCAGTGTAGTATACAACGAGGGGGAGGGGGAGGGGGAGAGGCAGGGGGCAGGTGCCACCCCCTCCCACAAAAAGGAAAAGAGCGGAGGGGGGGGGGGGAGATAAAATCCTTAGGAAAAATCTAATAATTCGCTGTTTTCTCTCAAAATTGTTTTCTGTGAAGTCATTACGGAAAGAACGTAAAATGTTCGTATAATAAAAATACAGTAGTTATACGTTCTCTAGCAGGGGCATACATACTGCTGTAGGCATAAAACTTGCCCCTCCCCGCGCCAGCAAAAAAATTTACATATTAACTTCGTAATTAAGGTAGGTTCTTTTTTAAAATTAAAAAAAAATCACCGAGTATAGGGCACTGTGTCCGTCATGGCACAGTCTTTTAATAAATCATGGTGGCGATGGTCTAGCAAATTACGGACGACGAGCGAATCAAACCACCAACTCTATTTTCCGGTTTCCAACTATTTTTTTTAGTGGTCGTAGTGGCGAGTCAAGTCCGTTTATTGTTAATTCCTGAATAGGCGTTGTTGCTGTTTCTCCATGGGTTTATTTAGACAAGCTGATGAAATCTTTTATGTCGTTATATATTAGTCATTTTTGTATAAGCACTTTTTTTTGGTACGGATTATTTTCAAACTTGTACTTATTTCAAACGAAAAAAAAAACCTGACTTACTTTTCATCACTTATTGCCCTAAATAAAGGCAAACAACAAGAAAAAAAGTGTTTTACATGTCGGCTCATTGTTTTCCTTTGTTCCGGAATTGAATGCTTCTCAAAAACCATTTTATTGTCGATTCTTTTCGGAGAAATTAGTTTCACCATTTGATAAGAAGAAAACAAACTCTCGACCGTAATAAATACGGTGTTTTATGTGAACAATTAAAATTCTAAAACGTCTGTTTTTACTGCCAAACAAAGAAACTTACCAGAAAAAGTCTTTTTAGTTCAAGAACGAAGATGTTTACTTTGGTGTAAGTCAGTAAATTCATTGTGTTATGTCCCTCTTTTTTCTTTTTTTAGAGTTTTCTGTATTATGACCTTGAAGGGAATCTAGGAAAAAATGTCCTTGGAGTGAAGTTCCGCAGTAACATCCGGCGAAAAAACTCCACGGAAAAAAGGTTCGGGAAAAAGTCGAAGGAAAAATTACCCTTCCTGGTGAAACTCCTTTAGCTGCCTGGTGAAATTCGAGCCAAGGCAACTGACGTGGTTACGTCCCGTTTCGCCAAATTCTGTTTCGCCAGCTCCCGTTTCACCAAAAAGAAAGCAGATTAACAGCTTTTGCCTCAGGAGCCAATCCCATTTCTCCAAATCCCATTTCGCCAAATATCGTTCACAAAATTTTAGGCACACGAAACATTTAAACACGAACATTTATAACATGATAATGGTCAGATATTTATAGACAAACACCCATTTTGCAGAATCCCATTTTGCAAAATAATTTGTTTCAAATTAGGTGCGTCGTTCACGCTACCGCGCTCGCTGCAGCTAAACACATAACATCAGAAACCACAACTAATAAAAAATTACTAACAATTACTGAGGTAAAAGAGCATGCCTCTTTAACTTCTGCAATGTTAAATTTTTGAGGAATATTTTGATTCTGAGGAACGAGATTCTTCACAACGGGTATTCCCGTTTCGAAAAGGTTAACCATCACGTGTATAACTAACTATTCTTAAAAGAGAACCTTGGCATTGACGTATGACGCCCAAGCATTCTAAACAATAATATTTACAGCGGGCGTTTTTCCGTCTGCATTGCCAGTTTTCAAAACGCTAATAAATTAACTGGTCTTATTCTACTACTGCCTGTCTCTGTTAAATGTTTGCCTTTTAAAGCTCCATTACATACAAATAAGGTATTAAATTTCGTGTACGTAAAATTTTGTCAAATTCGTTTTGGGGAAACGAGATTTGGCGAAACGGGACTGCCCCTGAGGACAAAACTGTTAATCTGCTATTTTGTTGGCGAAACGGGATTTGGCGAAACGGGAGTTCACTACTGACATAACCTAACCCAACTTATAAAAAAAAAAAAGTCTAGTAAAAAAATTTAGGAAAACAAAAAAGCTACGGAAAAAATACGTATTCTGGTAAACCTCCTTTGCCTGCCTGGTGAAATTCGAGCCAAGGCAACTGACCCAACCTAACTAACCTAACCAATTTAAAAACAACAACATGGTGAAAAAAAAAACAATTTTTTAACTTTTTTATTGTGAAGCTTTATTTATTTGCGTGAACTTTTTTTTGCGTGATCCTCTTTTCATCAGACCGTTTACCCGGATTTTTTCCTGCAGACTTTTCTTCGATAAACCATTTTGCTTGGAAGAATTGTCCGTACGTACACGTCTATCGTTAATCACCCCTAGTGCAAATGACAAAGCTGAAGAAGTTCAATTACGTCAGTTAAAACCTACTATCAGTAAACCACAAATATCATTCTAATTAGGCACACCCGTATAGTAGGCTATGTTAGAGACTTCAGAACTACCAATAACCCCGATGGTCTGAAGCAATTGTGATCCAGAAGGATGAAATTTGTGTTATTCTGTCAAATTATAAACCGATGAAGTTTGGTGCAGACACTCTTATTAATTAATAATAATAATAATGATAATAATAAAACACTTTAACCATCATGAAAAGATAGTATGAACTACGGAACCGCAATGAGCCAACTAACACCGTTCCAGCACAATTTAGAATTAATATTGTTGTTTCAAGAACTGTAAAAGCGGGACTTTGTCAAGGGCTAATTTATAGGCTCCCACTGAGACTGAACTAGTGGCAACACCAGGAAGCGAGTTCCAAGGTGCTACCGCTCTCATCGCAAAAAAAAATTTCGTCCACATTTAAGTCTCGATGTCTGGACTCGTAACTTGAATGGATGACCACGAGTTGAATGGTAAATACTGAATTCAAAAAGAGGTTAAGTCCACCGAAAAAAAGACCACGAACTATCTTGTACGCAAGTATTAAGTCTGACTTCAGCCTCCAAAGTTCAAGTGGCTCTAGACTTGCCCTCCGCAAACGATCTATGGGGGAAAGATTCCGAAATCCCAACAGGCTACGTGTGAAACTGCGTTGGAACTATTTCAGGAGGTCAATGTCCTGCAGCAGATACGGTGACCGGTCCGGGCTTGCATATTCTAAAAGCGAATTCACAAATACCTTAAAAGCCCATGCATGAACCGCTTCATTTGCGGAAGCAAAACATCGTCTCACGACAGCCAAACGGCGAAAAGCGTTTGCGACAATCTTTCTACGGTGGATGATACTCTGTATCTGACAGCTTATACTCTGTACTTGCATTTGTTTGGCCTATATGAAGGCAATTGCCATTCCATCGACCATTCATAAACAGAATTTATCTTACTTGCTAAGTTAACACAGTTATCGGATAACATTACTCTGAAAACTGATCACAACGTCTGCGCGAGGTCCGGTTTGTGTGTACATGTTCGAGTCCATCCATGCTCACATTGACGAATGAGTTGAATGAATGAGTTATTGACGTCGGCCAAGAGTTGGAAGGAAGTCAGAGTGCGAAGGTTTGATATGTATTGTTTCTATTACAGTTGGGACCCCCTGGTGACATGCTTCTTAACGATCCTTAGATTCGTTTCGAGGCGATCATGTGAATGGAGCAAAGAGCTCATGTGGTCATCGGCTCCAGGTAATGTTTGGTGTGAGTGCTGATGCGTGATCGATACTTTTTTTAGACAATGTCATAAAAATTGTCTCATGCACTAAGAAAAAACCCATCCGTGCTCTCCCGAGAACCACTTAATAAATTTTTAGTGTTCTTATTCGTATTGTTCTTTTTTTTTGTGTGACAGTCGAATTATTTTTTCGGGGGAGGGGTCAGTGTGTTTTCTGTTACCAAATGTACTAAATGGATTTAAAGGTTTTACTCCCGCTGTTATTAGTGGTATATAGGAACTTAGGTTTATAATTATAGGGCGTGGGGAAGGGGTGGACTTGTACATACTGGGGTATAACTTGTTTAGTTTTATTGCATATTGTACTGCATGAGTGCATTAAGTATCCGACTGATGATTGGAGCGTGTGTGTAGTCACCACCACTGCGGTGAGTATACCACCAACGTATTTATTAACGAGGTAACACTATACCATTAGTTAGGTGGTTCGTACCGCCACTTATACCTGTAACATCTCTATAGTGGTGTCAGCTAGGGGCACCCCGGTGCTGTTATTAAACTTATGTAAGGTAGCAGCTGTATGTCAGATGTTGTCTGTTGCCTGACTGTTGTTGAATGGGAGCTGTGTCTCCTCCTTCTACACGCCCACACGTCCGCGGGTAATGCAACTCGCATTCATTACGTCATCGTGTGCGTAAATGCGTGAATTGCACGTAAGACTGACGTGCACACGCCATACTAAACACGAGCTTATAAATTCAATGGGTCGACTCACGCTTGCAAACAAAATGATCCAATTTACTTTCTCCTTCAGCAAAATTTACAACAAGAATTATTTACAACGTGACATCGATCAACATGAATTTGTCCTACAAGACGACAATGAGCATCTCTGCCGCTTGTAGCTACCTTTTGCGAGTGTGTCTGACGGTAAAACGTTCTTTCCATTTTATAGCAAGCTTCCCGCCAAAAGCCAAGTTACAAGTTGCAAAGAATGGAACGTCAGTCTACGTGGAAAGTTGTTGCTTAATTCTTACGGTGTTCGAAGGCTGGCAAATGTTTTCCAAAAGTTCTTACTTGTCGAACGGGGTAATGACCCATAATTGCTGATAATTACTTGATAACTGCCATTAGGTGTTCTAATGGAACGATACGGCCAAACCTTACAAACTGTAAAGATTTGTGAACAATAAATTAGTGAGGGCCGTTATTCACACATTATTTTTTTTTTATCGTTTGTTTGTTTATGAACGGAAAGCAGTAAGACAGTAATACCACTCATTCACAACCGACCACAAATATTGAATTATTAGTTGTTTATTATTAGGTTAAACGTGGCAATTAATTATAGTTGTACTTCAGGAGGATACAAATTAGAAATAAATTATTATTATTATTATTATTATTATTAAAAAAAAAGTATTTTAAAGTTAAGTTTTTTCGCCGTAGTCCAGTAACGTGCTCGCGTCGAGAGGGCAGGGAAGAGGGCACGATGAGGTTTTTTTTTTTTTGCTATCCTATGCCCTTTTTTAGGCCCTTTCTCTGGCTGCATCACCAGCATTTATCAGTTCAAAACAGCAAAATTGGGCACATATATTTTTTTTTTACAAAAAAAGCAAAAACGGAATTTCTTTAGAAAAGGGCAGAGGCAATGCTCCCTGCTTTCTTTCCCCACCCCCTCTCTTCGGTGCACGTCGCTGTCTTCGTCCCTTCGTTGTTTTCAGTTGGTGTTATTCCCATTGCACATACCATTCAACCCTATAGTTTAAGTATAAGTGATTTTTCTTCGACCACTCGTTGCATTCTCCTGATAAAAACACCTCGCTCAAGACCTCCGTACTTTTTTTTTTTTCAGTTTGGAGTGCAATTCGTGGATAAGCAAAATTATCATTATTAAACTAGGCTCTTGTGGGTATTACTTCCGGTAACTGGTAAATGCCCAGGAATTGCTTGAGATTACAATTATAAGACTATAGACTTGGTGAAGCCAGATACGACGCAGGTAGAGCGAGCGCATGCTGGAAGCAAAAAGTTTAAAATCGTGCGCGCCAGTTCTTTCAATTGATGGTCGAAGAGCATTGATAGAAAAAAAATGACCAGTTAACTAGCTCGTAAGGTTAGTTAATGGGTTTAATTAACTTGAGTTTACTCGAGAAAAATAACAAAGAAATAAAAGGTTCTTTACTTTTTATAGTTATTAGTTTTCATTCATTAACTGAACACTTGACTGAACTAGGCTACTGTGTGTGTGTGTGTGTGTCGTGTTTGTCTGTTTGCCTGTTTGGGATACGATAACGCTCGCGGTTTTGTTCTAATATTTTTTGTTGAAATTTCATGACACGTTAGCTTTAGTACATGATAGGAAAGAGCTCGAACATGAATTTCCTACCTCAGGTTTATTCGAAGATATTCGATATAGAGCACTGGGCAGAAACTATTTAAGTGGAGCACTGGTCTAAACTGGAAACTGGGCAGAAATTGATCGCTCGCTCAGCCAAGTAACTCTGGTCGTCAAATTCAATTATATGCCTAGTATTTTAATAATTTGTCTTCAGATATTTGTTACCAAATATTTCTTCTTCTCTAAAAAGTCCGGTAAGGTTCACAATTGATATTTTTTCAGCCACACGAGCATTAAATTGCTTCGGTAGACTTAAGGCTCAAAAGAAATTAATTTAAAAAAAAAATATTCAGAACAATTCTTAATTATGTGGTTAAGACTTTGGTTTTCGTTCGTTTCTTTCCAGTTCCGGAATTAAAAGAAAACAAGTAAATAGTATTGTTCGTCATTGTTTACTGTGAAGAATTTTTTCCACTTTCTTGAAACGCGGTTCGTCAACGTTGATGAAAGCATTCTTACTACGAAATCTGTGTTGAAAGTTCAGAATTAATCGATGTCTTTCTGTGTAACAAACAAACAAACAAACAAACAAGAAATGAGGTCAGCATTACAGACGGAATCCATTGTACAAGTTTAATTTTGAATAGTATTGATCGAAACTGATTATAAGATCCAAACTCAATTAATTTGAGGTTGTAAAAGAGATAACAAAGTCCAGTTGACCCCGGTAGACAAAAACCACAACGCTTACAAGGCAGAAATTTAATTTTCGGAAATTGATTGCAAATGCATGATTTCCTTGGTCACAATAAATACAAATAATGAATAAAAATACAAGGACAGAAATGGGCTTATGCTGTGTGGGCCACTATGATGATTTTTACAAATTGTCTTTGTAAAAATTCTTTCTTAAAAGCATTGCTAAATATATCGGGTCCAAAGTTAAGCATTTTGCACAATATGTGTATTTTCAAAATATTTCTCAACTTCAGGGGGTACCCTCCGTCCCCCCTGCTCTGGCCCGCACTATAGTCAATCCCCCCACGCAGGGGCCCGCCTATGGTACTGTGTCAGGGGCCCACCCTAGTTTGTACTCGCCACCGCGTCTTAGTGCTTATACTTTTTCATCAAAAGTTTATTATTATTATTATTATTCTTAAATTCTTAAAAAAACTAAAGATGAAGATTACAGAGGACTTAGCTGGATAGGAAATAAGTATTAAATAGTAAAATACTAAAATAACTAAACAGAGGATTTTATTGTGAATTAATTTTATAAAAATAAATTCCTTTTTACGAATAATTAAATATTTTGTATATATTGTGTAATTTATTATGCGTATTAAGTGTATTAGGTTTTAATTGTGTTATTTGTTTGTTGTATAAAAATTTGTTTGTATTGCAGCTCTCAGAAGTTTTTATTTATAAAACTTGGAGCCTTGAAGGTGCAACAAATTTATTAATTTTATTTATTATTATAAGTGCCCTAATGTATAACCGATCTTTACCCTTTAGCGTTCTCAAAACGTCTTCTCGCGTTACGTAAGTTACATTATTTTACGCTTGTACTGTAGCAGGAATGTACTGGGAAGGCCATTTTGGCCCGGGAAATAGTTCAGGTAGGACACTCTCTTGCAGCATTTTGTAGAAATTAGTCAGCACGAAAAAATTTCAATACTACCCCCCCCCCCCCCGGCCCCCTTCCCGACAGGACCTTGGAGCATAGGCCCAACGGGAAACCTCCCGTCTTTCTGTATGGCCAGTATGCCCCTGTGCTGTAGTAATCATATGTAGTAGGTAGGTCCTTTCAATGTTGTTTTTCGTCCCGTCTCGTGGGTACCTAGAAGAAGAAGAAGAAGGGTTTTATTGGAGACACAATTTTAAAAAAATACATTCAATAGGTTGAAGACCAAGTTCTTTTAGGAGCCCAATACACAAATAACTACACAAATGATTCTATATAACGAACTAAACCATGCGCAATGGCTGTTTGCCGTGACGTCATCATGAGTTAGCCAATGACGAACGAGAACAACGGCTGTTTGGCCGTCTGATTGGACTAGCCCAGTCACGTGATATGCACGTCACAGCAAACAGCCATGGCGCGTGGTATAGTAAAGAAAAAATACATACATAATAGGCAATTGCGCAACAGTGCAATCACACAGAGGCGAATGTCAAGAATTAAAGAAAAACTACACAATAAATTACACGACACTTAATTACACGTTGGAAAATGTCAAAAAGTGGGAGAAAAAATATGCAAAGTACAGAATAAAAAAAAGCCACAAAACATCATAAAAAAATGACGTACACCAATGTAACAAATATCTGAATACAATAAAAATCGTTATAAATGTATAAGGAAAACGAGAAAAATGGAAGTTTACTTATCAATATAATAATGTGGCATAATTGGTAAGACAAGGCTTAAAGTAATGTTTTTTTTTTTTAACTGACGGCGCTTGGAGCTCAGGGTTTTATTGTCGGGAGGAATGGCATTCCAGACGGTGGATAGGCCCTAGTCGACCAACCAAAGACATCTTGCTGACAGTAGTTTTCCTAAAGGTCCGGTGACATTTCAGTGAGTTTCTAAACCATGCGCCATGGCTGTTTGCCGTGACGTCACCATGAGTTAGCCAATGACGAACGAGAACAACGGCTGTTTCGCCGTCTGATTGGACTAGCCTAGTCACGTGATATGCACGTCAGAGCAAACAGCCATGGCGTGTGGTATAGTAGAATAGCTACGTACGTTAAAATCGAACTTTACAAGATTGTGTCTGTGTTTTTTTGAATATAGACACCGCTTCTGTAAGTAATCAAATCACGAATAGGAAGATTGTTAAGTTTATGAAAAAGTGGTAGACTGTTGGTCCACCCATCCACCCAAGGCCAGCAGAGACAACTTTTGGCAACAGTCAGAAGTACAAAGCTAGGAAGTTGGAACTTCTGCACATGGGAGGCACAAGTAAACCTCCAGAAACAAAAGAACCATCGGGAAAATTCCTGCAGATTCACGTTGCTAAGGAAGATACTCCAGCGGTTGCCCTAGCAGCGAGTTTAGTGTACTAACTAAGAGACGCTTCTATGGGCCTCACTTCAACGAGGGCTGCCTTCCATGATGGATGGCTCATTTAGATGTGTTTAGCAAATTGAACTAATTTGTAAGTTCAAAATGTAACGTTTGTTTAATAGGGAAATAAATTCCCTCGTTTGTTTTCTATTTAAAGGCTTTTTATCCCTGAACGATTCACGTATTTTTAAAGGGACACCCGGCCTGCCTTATAACATTCCGCCTGCCTTATAACAGCTACGCGTAGATCGCCATCCGCGCAATTATCAGCGCCAAGGTCGGCTGGGGTGGCAGCTGCGCTCCTCGCAGCGAGGAACGTAGCTGCTGTCTCGGTTGGCTTTGGGAATAGTACACGAAACACCATCAAGTGAAAGATTGTGTCGTCACAAACCGGAATGATTCTCGTATTTTAACATCACAATTTATAATTTTCTACGCTAGTGTCTTATAATTAAAATTAATTTTAATTTTTACCGCATAATTAGTCTTTTAGGTTATTGATCTCATGGTAATTATTAGAAAATTAGTACATGCAAACACAGAGATGAAATGTCATGATTATTGTAAGCGTGCAAAGGATCATATACTGCGGGACACAGTAAATAAAGTTACCAATTATTCAACAGAATATCTCCTAGACGCCACATTTTAAAACGGATTTTTACCAAGGGAGTGACTAACGGTAAGTAAAGAGAACTTTGGGGCCGTACTTGATGTGGTGGACCAAGAAAAATGGCGCTGGGATGAATATCCCTTTAGACCCCTCTAATATACACAATAATGGTCTTTTGAAGGCCGATGCAGAATAATCGGACAGCTTTCTTTTGAAGATTTAATAGTCGTAATTTATTCGTTTTCGACGTACTCATCCAGACAAGGGTACAATAATTTAGATATGGATGAATAATTAGAGGATACAGTGTCAGTTGGGTCTATAGAGATGTAGCCTACGCTAAATTTTCCTTGCGTACGGAGCGCACGTTCTCCAATATAGTGAAGGCATTATCGCCGGAAAACAATGGTCAAATTCTCGCTAGAGAAGTATTTCAAGTTCAAGTTCAGCCTATCGTCTGTCTGTTTTGTAAAAAAATAGGTCAGGTTGAATCCATTCTGAGGCAAACAAAAAAAAACATGGACGATAGACAAAACTAAGAAACTGACTTCAACAAAGAGGCGTTGTTTGGTTTCGATGTTTTTTTGTTTTGTTTTTTAATGAGGGGGAGGGGGAGGGGGTAGGGATTTGAGAGTTCTTTTCTTCTTTTCTTTCGTTCGGCATCTCAACTCAAATATTTAGCTGAACTTGAAATCAAGAACGAGACCTACTTTCCCCGCCTAGCGGACGAAGAGAAAAAAATTGAAAAGAAAACAGTATCCCTGGTTCTTCTTGTCGCTGTAGGATATCGTTGTTTGCTTGGGTTTTTGATGGGTAGACCCTAGGTTTTTTGTTGTTGTTTTTGTTTTTGTTTTTTGACGTTTGTTCAATGTCCGTTCTTTAGACCGAGAATGGTCCTAATCTGTATCGGCTGCTGACGTAAACTCGATTGAAAGCTATACGGCCGGCCCAATTTCAGTTCTAGTTTCGACTGGTTTAATTGTGGGAGAGATCTATGGCTGTTTACATACCCACTGCCTGCTGGTAATTTTCCAGTTCACTATACAGTACAGTGTTACGACATATATCATAAGTCACTGGGAATTTAGGTTATTTTCCGAACTGCACGTCATTGGCTAGCGATGTGGTCTAAACATTTTGGGTTCGCGCGTTAATTTCAATTACAGCTTATTATAGGACAATCGACTTGAAAACGTAAAGACACTCCAAAACCCCAAAAAGGTGAATAAACCTCCAAGTTTGAGCCATTCAAAGTACAGTAACGTCAAAATAAATATGGCAGCTGATAAGGTTCTGTTCCCAAGCGCGTTAACTCATAAAACTGGTTACCGGCATGCGCTGTTCAAGATCGCAGATCGCATATCCAAATTTACCCTATAGTCGAAAAATAAATTTTTGAACTGGAATTTTTTCACTGTGAAATGCACCACCCAAAACCAAAACTGGTAGAAAAACCCACCAAGTTTCCAAAAACGATCGGCCTTTGAAGGTAGTGATATATCATTCCACCAGGGAAAGGCCGCCAAGCTTAATCCTATTAGCCAAGTTAATCGCACATACTAATAGTTCGAAAGTTAAAATGAAAACTAGAAGATTGCTACTAGAGGTAGCAATCTTCAAGTTTTCATTTAACGTCCAAAGTATTATTCGGTGCGATTAACTTGGCTAATAGGATTAAGCTTGGTGGCCTTTTCCTGGTGGAATGATATCACTACCTTCAAAGGCCAATCGTTTTTGGAAACTTGGCGGGTTTTTCTACCAGTTTTGTTTTGGGTGGATATCACAACTTTCATAGGACTGTGAACGTACAAAAGGTTACACCGTCTTATCTTCATCTGTACCTTTTTTCTGGAGGAATTTCATATCTATAAATTTTCACATTGTGCGAATTAAGTAAGCCGCCGACCGATATCAAACTTGACATATCGCTTACAAAAGTTCACATAATCAGTCGACCATCTTTAAAATTTCAATAAAACCATGAAAACGGTTGAAACCACGGTTTCTCACGCTAAGGAGATAGCGACCCTTGTTTTCTCACTGAAATCAATTGCGGAAGTAACGAAGTTCCAACGGATTCCCGCAATAGCATTGCTATACCACCAGTGGTGTCTCTGCTCGTACAATTTAACGAAATTAAAAACAAAAAGGATAGTTAATCAAATGAATAGATGAAATTTCACTGTTAAGGCAGTACCTTAACGAACGAAGGATGACCGATTTCATATTGGAATAGTGAGATTTCCACATAAAGAAAAGATTCTTTCTTGATCCAAGTTATAGGCAGGTCATCTTTTAAAAATCCAGTGTATACAAAGGTCAGTCAATCGATTGGATCTATAGCATCCTATTGGTTTATAGGCCATGGCTAGAACCACTCGGCTTTGGCTTGCTCGTTTCGCTGGTGTTCCCAGAGAACGCTCGTGACGGCGGCGTTCCGTCGTGGGACTTATTTATTTATTTATTTTTCTTTGGGGGGGGGGGGGGGCGAAGGGGAAGGGTGTTTGCGCGTGTGTACGGCACTGGCACAGACGGAGTAAACAAAATGAAGTTTGTTTGAAAGCCTCATGCAAAATTCAATGCCAAAATTGAGTTACTCGGCAACGGTTCTATCTTGACGCATAAACAAAGAAGGAATATGGCTTCGTTTCGATGTGTTTCGATCATACGTAAAATATTTTTGGTATTGGTTAAACTTGAAGCTTGTAGGTGAGGAGACTATTGTGTGCGCAGTGTATCTTGAGTCCTGCAGCTATTTTATGAGCGGCTACGTCTTCCTGGAGGGGGCGGCTTTAATCGACGGCAGCCATTGTTTTTGTAACCATCTAGGATATCAACAAGGCACTCTGCTACCAAAAATATACAATCGATTATCTGTGTTTGTTTTGGGGCGAACTCAAGATAGGCCGCGGACACTATACGATAGACACACACATCTCACATACACTCGGGAAGTTTTTTTTTTTTTTTGGTTTGCTCTTAACTGCCCAACGTCCAACGGCATGAAAAAAGCCCAACGCGCAACGCAACATTTGTGAGGGGTCACCGGGGACCCCTACCAAAGCGAGCAGTGACAGCCCAGTGGTCAGCGTCCCCGTCTCCAAACCAAGTGATTGCCGGCTGGAATCCCATGACTGACCAAATGGGACTTTAAAAAAATGCTTCCAGTTCATCATTAAAGGGCTATACCGCCCAACGCCTTTTTTCTCGATCCACCACATCAAGTACGACCCCAAAGGTCTATTTCTTTACCGTTAGTCAATCCCTTGGTAAAAATCCGTTTTGAAAATGTGGCGTCTAGGAGATTTTCTGTTGAATATTGGTAACTTCATTTAAGTGCGTCCCGAACGTATATGATGCTTTAAGCGTTTACAATAACCATGACGTTTCATCCGTGTGTGTGTGCATGCACTCATTTTCTAATAATTACCATGAGATCAAAAATCTAAAAGACTAATGGGGTAAAAATTAAAATTAATTATTCCAATAGATCGCCGAAGCAAAATTATAAGACACTAGCCTAGAAAATTATAAATTGTGATGTTCAAATATGAGAATCATTCCGGTTTGTGACGACACGATTAATACGTTCATGTTGGTTCGTCTATTATGCGCAATGCCAATTGAGACAGTAGCGACGTTCTTCGCTGCGAGGAACGCACCTACTATCTCAGTTGACCTTGGCGAGGTATATACGCGGACGGCGATCAGCGCGTGGCTGTTATAAGGCAGGCGGGGTGTTGCTTTAAATAGACAATGTTTCAATATTCTTCAAGCAAGTCGTGTCCTGCCCGTTTATCATCCTGTTAACTGATGAAATGACGATCCGTTTTTTACCGTTTTTCAGTGTCGGTTAGCGGAGCAGCTTACCAGCACTAAAAAAAGACCTGCCCACACCAATCTTTAGCTTACCTACCGTGTTCAAAAGATAGAACGGTAAAAAAAAATCAATTGAATTTTGTAATTTACTCCAGCAGCAGTGGGATGTCTAAAACCTAACAGAATACCGTATTCGTGTTCCCTTCTTGTTTTGGCTGCAGATCAGTCAAACCTTTCTTAAAACTAGCGGGAAGCCCGTCCTACGAACGGATGGTGTTGGATACGCAATGGAAACCCGCGGCTCATCAAATTTTTGCACATGCCGGCTAACAAACGCTGATTTTCGTTCGCCTCGCTCACTCAATCAGTGATCTCCAGGCACTGAAATTTGAATACTCTAAAACCAGTTTCACGGACCCGGTTCCATGCACTGACTTGAATGACTGACTGAGTTGAATCCTTTACCACGGCGGTTTCGACATTCTTATATTCTGGGAGATACAGAAAGTATATCACCGGCAATATCTCATTAGTGTCTTCATTTACAGAGTTCGTATTGTGACCAATCATTTTGCAACATAGCATGATGGGCGTTGCGCACAAGTTTAAAGTGATTGTTAGATCCTTCTTAAAAGTACTTAAAATAGTGGTAGTATTGTTTTGATTTATACCATCTTATTATGTAGATACTAGAGGAAGCCCGTGCTACGCACGGGGCCGATCATAAATTAAATTTACAGACCGTCTTCCCCACTCCCACTCCCTACTCCCCTTTCCCCACTCCCACTCCCAATTCCCATTTTCGCTCGCCCAACGTTAACCTTTTATCACATATTACGCATTTGTGTGGTGTGTCCCCAGTGGGTACACATTCATGGCGGACTAGATTCCATTTTGCATCAGACGTCATGACCCGTCATGCGTCGTGTCCCGTTTGCCCGGAGCTGAGGTGTGAACGCCTTCATCTGCGAATTAAATAAGCCATAGAGAGCATCGTTTCCAGCTGCCAATTTCATTTTACCAATCAACAATCAACGGTTTGGACGATAGTTTTCAATCCTTACCACGTGCCCCAGGAATTGTTAGGCACCGTAGCAAAGACATTACACGTGCACGAAAACAATGAGACGTGATTGTTGTCCATCCGGTTTTCCTTTTAGCTTTCCCTTTAGCCTTCCTTTTAGCCGGCCTCCAGAACTATTGTGTAATGAATCGAGGTTTTTTTTATTTAACAGTCGAATGACGCCAAATCCGAAAATATACACATGTGCGTTGGTTGTTGTGCTTTCCTGCATGGCGCCGACACCAATCTCAGCGTTAATTGGCCTAAACATTCGTGGCCCATATCACTTGCGGGTTTGAACTGGCAATAAAAGCCGTAGGGTACAGTCCATATAAAAGATAATTGGAATCTTGTTCTTTTATTTCGAATTACAACAGCCCCCCCCCCCCGTTGGATGTTAAAATGTTAAACCTTCCAGTATATAAATTATTTGTATTACATATTTATTTTATTTTGCGCAAAGGAGAAAATGAAAATAGAAACAAACAACCTCCCCTCGCAGTTTTTCCGTGCAAGGTTACTTCATTAATGCCTATATGATGTGCAATTTACGATAAATACATCACGTTTGCGAGGAAACGATTTTGGGAGCACTTTATTACTCGACAGCCCCAAAATTAAAAGCATTTGCGGTTGGGACAGACGCGCTAAACGATGAGATCATTACACGCTGACACGAATAGGCCAACGATTTTTTTTCAGGCTCTTGTTGGGGAGTGGGAAGGGGGTTATCGATATTTAGCCGGTTACGAGTTACCTCCCTCCTGGCTTTCCGACCGCCACCGTCAATAATTTCATATCTAGAATTTATGTAATCAATTGATTACTTAATAATAATGTGTAGCTTGGACAAAAATGCAAATACGAGCATTACAATGGCACTTTGAAATCGAAAATAGCCATTCCAGCTTCACCTTTAAACAGGCGTAGAACGGTCCATGTCTAAGCTAAATAATTTTGGTTAGTATTGATGGAAATTGATAGATCACAACCTTTCAGAGAGCCTGCAAGAGCACTTTGAATTCGAAAATCCATTATACGCTTACGCCGCTACGCCATTACCACTTCACTCTTTAAATGGTCCTTATCCGTAAGCTAAATAATCTTGGTTACGATTGATGGAAAGAATACGTCCCCATACCTTTCAGAATATACAAAATATGTCTACTTTGGGCTATTCGAGGGCTCGCAAGAGCACCTTGAACCCGAAAATCAATTTGACAACTTATTGAAAAAGGGAGCGTTCCCGCAAATTAAGGGTGACATACTTGAAACGATTTTGGCGTTCAAGCAGCTTTCATGTAAAAGATGTATATCACCTTTCATGTCCATAATTGTGTGTTGATCGTTTTTGTTCCACATTATGTTTTTGATCTGTTGGCGGTTAAGGAGTTATAGCTAAACAACAATTTTTTTTTTGTTTTCCCTAGTTTCCCATCATGTGAAATTTCATGCTTTACACAGAAAGTGAATAAGTGAAGTGCTAATGAGCCGCCCTACTATAATAGGGCTTTGTTATGGAATTAAATCAACATTACAGAGCTTTTTCTGGGCACAACGTTTACCGGGATGGGCAAAGTGTATATGACCTTTTTTTGTAGTAAAGTTTACATTGAACATTTTGTATTCTGAACTTTTATTCGAGTGTTCAACCATTCAGAAGTTATACGAGACAAACTGGGTTTTTTTTCGGGCGCCATTTTCCAAGATGGTTGCCGGAGCTCACCTCCGATGGGTGGGGACTTTTTGCGTGTTATTTAGGACCCACCCTTTAATTAAAGCGTGTGCAAATTTTCAGGACTTCTACATTTTCCCCGGATCTTTTCTTCCATTTTTTTGTTCTAGAGTGACTTCCTCACAATTCAGAGTATGGAAGTGAAGCTTTAAAAATGTATAAAATTATCAATTCCTCGTAAATATGAAAATAAAAAGTACGCTCCAGAATGCGGAACCTGCAACCTCCTAGGTGGCCTAATTCGGCCCCCTCTGAAAATTGTTCATGGCTGAGCCTCTTTATTCTTTTCAAATCAGACAAAAAATAAGACTCATTTTGATACGAACATTTTCGCACAGCCCTAACAAAATCCTGGATCCGCCCCTGTTTGCAGTGGCGTGCTTCTCCTCCCCCCCCCCCTCCCCCCGAAAGGACAAACTTTTGGGAAAAGGGAACAGAGTAAATATTTTGTGAGTAGATATTTTTAAGCGCACACGATTTACAGTAAAATGTGCATCGCGTTGGTTTTAGCGCACTAGTAAAGTCATGGGAGAAAAGTATTGCCAAAATTGTTGTTGTTTTTTTTTAAACAAAAAAATGTATTTTTTTTTTAAAGGATAAGGGCAATAGTTAGGGGCGTCGGACGAACGTCTAACTGGAAAATCGTCTAATGGGATAATTGTCTAAAATTTGCCTAAATAAAAAATCTGGAAAAGCATCTAAACGGAATATCGTGTAATGGATAATTGTATAATGGATAAACGTCTAACTGGATTAACGTCTTACTGCGGTTTCTGATATTATATGTATAGCCGCAGCGAGCGTGGCAGCGCGAGCGAGGCAGGACATTAGACGATTTTCCATTATACGAATTTCCAGTTAGACGCTTTTCCATTATACGAATTGTGTTAGATGATATTCCGTTATACTGTTTTCCCGTTATACGTTCTTCCAATTATGCGATTTTCCAGTTAGACGATTATCCCTCGCCCCGTAATACACACAGTCACAAGGTCGGGATGCCCCTTTAGCGCCAGTACGGACAACGTGTCGCTTTGGGCTGAGGCGGGAACGCCGCCACGCCTTGTAGCTCTCCCTGACTGCGTTCCCTCTTTTCCTTCTTTCCATCCTTCCTTCCGTCTTCCCCTTGTCGTCCTCGCCTCCAAGATGGCAGCAGACCCAGGTGGTCCTCTTGCTCACTCCAGTTGTTCCCTGTACTTAGCAGTAGGACGCGCGTTGCCTAGGTGCTTGCTGACTGTGTAGGTAATCAGGCCAACGAACTCGGTTGACCTCGAGTTTTCAC
>JAHWFP010028071.1:2625-22112 GCA_023313725.1 Lithobius niger
TATTTATTTATTTATTTATTTCGTCTTTTCTCCTCATCTTAACTTTGCCCTTTTGTCGAATTTGTCCTGATCAAGTACGGTCAACGAATTTTTCTACAATCGAGACAGATTTTACGGTTCCTTCGAAAATCGAAGCAATGTCGATCTCATGGGAGCCGAATATTTTTAAATCTTGGCTGATCTAAACGAATTGCAGTGAATTCTTCGAATTTGTGATTCTTGTCGTTTTCTTTCTCAGAGTCTCTGAATTTAAATGATCAATTTTAAATCTTGGTATATCCGATTTCGAGCATCTGTAATTCTGAACAATCTTCAGGAATCGAAGTCCAAAATTCCCTACTCTAGTTTTGAATATCTTAACATTAGCTCAGCATGGAATAATGCCATAGGACCTCGATTTTATTTAGCTGACATTCGAAATCCGAGTTAATGATTAATATGGATTGAGAGGAGCATTCGTATTGCGACGCTACCGGTAGAATTCTTGGACCGTCGCAAGACGAACTACTGCGAAAGCATTTCCCAAGAAAGTTAGAGATTGGAAGGTGATCAGATACCGCCCTTATTTCTAACGTACTTGCAATGGTGCCTCAGCAATTTTTTGCCTATAAACCTGTATACGGTGATTTCAGTAAACCATTCATGGCGTATTTACGCAGCGCCATCTCACAGCCAGAAGTTACTTCGAGTACAAAGTGATGACGAATGTGTCGTTACCGTGGTAACAACGCTACCTTGATAGATGTCTATGACTTCGTTTGGTTGAATGTGTTGGTCCGTGACGATGCAGAGAGCTTGTTTACGTTTGCCGATGTCGATGTCGAAAGCCGATACTTACATCCGATTCTATCTCCAGATCTCAACAATGATCTGAACCACTTTTTGGGTAACATTATTCCACCATAGGTTTGTAGAAGCTTTGAGCGTTCGGTTTTAATAAAACATAATCTGCTGACCTGAAAGAACAGTGGGACCAGCGTCCCGTTAAATAAAATCATTAAAAATAAATAAAATGCAAGCCATGAAAAACAAATCCATTATTGGTTATAGTACATTGGCCGCAACAAATGCTGTCGAAGACTGGCCTTGTTCAACCCACGTTTAAACCCCTCCACCGACGTTGCTGAGACAACCACCTCGCGAAGGGCATTCCAAACTGGCACAACACGGCATGAGAAAAAATATTTACTGCTATCGAGACGACAACACTGACGAACAAGTTTGAGGTTATATCCTCTAGTCTTAGTAAAATTCTGAAGTTCGAAAAAAGGAAGCTCGACTGGTAGACGATGGTGAAGAATTTTGTAGGTTAAGATTAAATCCATCTTAAGTCTATGGAGTTCCCGAGAATCCAGCTCGAGCCGTGCAAGAAGTTCCTTATATAGGGCAAAGAAAACAGGCCAGGTAATGATTTTGTAAAGCGCCTTTGTACGAATTCAACCTTGTCTACATCTTTTAAAAGATGAGGAGACCAGACCTGACTTGCAAACTCCAACGTCGGACGAACATAAACTTTATACGCCCACAGCAATGTTTTCCAGTTCCCAGACGTAAAGCAGCGGCGAACAATAGCTGCACGACGATTCGCAGATGTTGTTATATGGCAGCAGTGAAGTGAAGATTTGAGGTCAAACTTAAAGAAGATCCCCAAACCCTTAACCGAATCAATCAAGTCCAAAAAATCATTATCAATCCTGTAGTCAACTAACGTGTGCGAATTTCCCACATGCAGGCGCATACATTTGTTTTGTCAAAATTCGTCAAAATTTCATCCCCATTTTAGCTACCAACCTACTAAATCTTCCGATTCCCCCTTTAGTCCCCATCAGTCATGTTGTGGACCGCACAACGGTAAGATAACGAATTCTTCGTGAAGTAACAATTTTCCAGATCGCTTTTGAACTCTCATTATGGACTGTTTCGCTACGACTCGGAATCGGCGAAGCTAAAACAGCGGAGGCGGGAGAGTAAGGCAAGGGGGCTAGATGTCAACAAGAATTAGTCTATGGCATCGTTTCAGAAGATGGCAACATCAGATCGTAATCTGTTTAAAATGTATAAATTATTCAGTTTAATCTTACTTAGCTGCTTATAATACCAACTAATAGTTTCAGTTTTTTTTTTGTCTGTGTAGTGCAAACGAGCATCTATATTGCACGCTTCCCACGTCATTTGAACAACTTTTAACAATTCGCTAATTAATTACGTTATCCCAATCATGGGAGTAGAGTATAGAGTTGGGATTTGTAACTGTCATTTCCAGCCGTGCTGTCGCTTGATGCTATGTCTGAATAGAGGTTTTTCCCATAGTTCCGCGCCAGGGCCGTTTGCGCGTTTCTGCGCATGTTCTCTTGAGCGAAAGGCCACCATATTGAAAGTCCGGTTTATTTTAACCGATGGAATACCCCTACGTACGTCGCACATTTTCTATTGCAGAAGAGCGCTCCAGAACGTAAAAACTATTGTACGCAGGTAAGTAGGTTACGTCAAAGGTTGGTATGCACGTTTAATCCTAATAAACATTAATAAAGGTTAAGAAATTGAAATGGGTTTGTCCGGCGTTTCGGTTGTGCGAAACCAAACCTTGAGAGCGGCGAATCAGAGGCAGGTCAAACAGCTTTTTTACGTTTGTTTCGTCCTTTTTTTTTGTTTTCGTCCACTTTCATTTTGCTTTCGATCATAATTGTTGTATTCGTACAGAAAGCAATGGACGAAAGCAAAATGAAAGTGCACGAAAGCAGAAAAGAAAAGGACGAAACCAACGTAAAAAAAAGCTGTAAATGACGCCATCTTAGACGGCAAATTTTTTTATTCATTTTGTGCCAAGGAGATGTCCATCATGTTTTTAAAATGTACTATCTCAGCCTCGAGTGTGGTGCCTATTGTAATTGCCTTCATACTTTAAAGCTGAATCGTGTAGCTATTTATCATAAATTGATTGCATACAATTCTGCTTTTCTCTCACTGTTAAAGCAACATCCGGCCCGCCTTATAACAGCCACGCGCAGTCATGCGTCCACACGCTGCCGTCGCGAGACTCGGCGTAGTAATACTATAACGTCACTTCCGTCCTCGTCTTCTCGTGATCACGTGAACGACGCGGAACGACGTCTGGCCTAGTAGACGAATTGCGGGTCACGTGACAGCATTGACGCAAAAACTGTGTCGTCACAACCGGAAACAATGAAACGTCATGATTATTCTAGGCGCACAACGGATCTCATACGTGCGGGACCCAGTAAATAAACTTAACCAATATTAAACAGGAAATCTCCCAGACGCCACATTTTAAAACGGATTTTTAGTTAGAGACTGATTAACGGTAAATAAATAAACTTTAGGGCCGTACTTGTGGAGGATCGAGAGAAATGGCGCTGGGAGGAATGTCCTTTTAATGGTAAATGGACCACGAGAATGACGTCACCGTCTGCTTGTTTGTGTAGGGAGATGGAACCTGCTTCGCGCGTTAGTTGCAAATCCCAACTCTTCTCCCGTGCCCCAAAGGAGATTTTAGCGAAATTGCTTATCTTTCATGCCGTCAGACGGCGAAAGCATCGATTACGTTTCCGGTGCGCAGTACTCGGAATTTATATCCTTACCATCGGTTGCAGAAGAAAAGCGGCAAATACTTTCCGCAACGCTTAGAAAACCTCCAGTTGACGAGCTTTAATGCGGAGCACCATCTGTTGACAGACTTTGGCAGCCTTGCGTCTAGTTTATACAATTCACTGGTAAGCGTCAAGAGATGGAACCACCTACAGCACCAACTGTCTTGGCTCCCGTACAGCCATAAATATAGTTGATGTTTTTGTCTGTGTTGACACGGCCTTTTATTCAGGTAGCTCTGCTAGAGAGGGGGCCCCGCTTTTGTACAAGCAATTCCTGTAAGAGCCTTTATTGAAGCAGTGTTCGATTTCTGTCACGTTTATAACCGGTATGTTTGGTGGAAGTATCATCGCATTATTGCCTTTATTGTTGGGTATCTCATTTCAGTTTTATCGCTTACCTGTAGTAAAATACTATTTGTTGACATTTACGATTTCTGTTAACTGCCCTTCTTTGATACGAACCTTTTTATTAGTTCTCAGCGGTAGAGTTTAGTCGGTTATTATACGCCTCGTGACCCTGTTGATTGCATGGGTTCTCATAAGTTTGAACGAGAGACGTAGATTGCAGCATTTAGCCGTCCTGAATTGATAGACATTAAACGTTAAATGAAATTAGGCTTTTCGTTATGTGGCATGTCCCTCCCTCTTTTATCACGCAGTAAATCTGACAGTGGTCAAGGGAATTCTAAACCCTTTTGGTTTTTCGCATTATTGCCGTTACCCGGCGTTTAACTACAACGGGAACGAGCTGTGATTTCACCCTTATTTTCTAACAGATTAATCGATGTGTTACCCTCCACCCTTTGGAATTTATCATTGTTCTGACTTTCTGTCATGCATAAAATTGATACAATGTACTGACACATTATGGACTTTTTCCCCCGGGGACCATATGTAGAGAGCTTGTTTACTTTTACCGATATCCGATATCGAGCTGCCGATATGAATGAACACCCTATTCCGTCTCCAGATCTTAACAATGATTGTAACATTCAGGACGCAGATTTTGTATTTCATTATCACTCCTTTGTTTTCAACAATGAAATACTTTTCTGTTTGACGTTTTGTGAGCAATCCATTGTAATCCCATGTGCTGGGCGAATGTTTGGCTTAAAATTGTGGCTCTTAAAACGTCACTTCCCTCCTGATCCTCCCAACCAACCCACTCTCGCATCAACATCAGTCACCATTTTTGGATGCCTTTTAGGCCTTTTATTTAGAATATTGTCTCTTAACCCTAGCCCCAACTTAAAATCAACCCATGCCTAACCCATGCTTGCGTGAGCGGCATCCCGATCCTTTTTGAGCCTTCAATTTTCAGTTAAAAACTATTTAAACCTAAATTTAGTTCAATTTAAGTTAAATGGTTATTAACTGAAAATTGTAGACTCAAAAAGGATCGGGATGCTGTTCACGCAAGCATAGATCTGGGTTGATTTTAAGTTGGGGCTAGGGTTAAGGGACAATATTCTAAATAAAAGGCCTAAATGGTATCCAAAATATCGATTGATGTTGATGCGAGAGTGGGTTGGTTGGGAGGATCAGGAAGGAAGTGAAGTTTTCAGAGCTAAAATTTTAAGCCAAATATTCGTCCAGCACATGGGGTTACAATAGATTGCTCACAAAACGTCAAATTTCATCCCAATTTTAGCTACCAACCCGTCTAAAACTCCCGATTCCCCCCCCCCCCGTGTGGTCCCCGTCAGTAAAGTTGTGAACAGCTTTAGGTAAATCCGAAACCAAGCTCCTAATACACCAAAAAACTTCGAAAATTCCGTAAGTAGCTTCGTATCTGTCTCTTCCCTCCCCACAGCCAGTTTGAGAACTAATGTAGTAATTTCGTTTCTTATGATATCTTCAGCGGACGAATTATTACAACGACTAGCTTACAGGTCCTCTAAAGACGGGTGAATTTACTTTATAATAAACACTAAAAATGAGGTGGCTCTTTTTTTTTTGTTATTGATCTTGAATCACTGGCGTCTCCCGGCCCCCCCCCCCGTCCAATCCACATTCTGATATTTTAAAAATTACTTAGCCCTTTTTTTTGTTTTCTGGCGTTCACGTTCACTAACTACAATAAAGGCCTTTGAATACAACGTTGCTTACCCAATCCAAATATGTCTCCCTCCGTCTCACCCCCCCCCCCACAACCACAACGTTGATGAGAGAGACACCTCAACTACCCCAATCCCCACCCTTCCACGCCCGATTCTTCTCTCTCCTCCCCACCACCCTCCCAAATCGCCGCACTCGAATAGAAACATGAAAAAACTGAAGTTTGGCAGTTTTAAACATGAGTCGTTTATGAACGACCTGACGTGCCATTGTGATCTTCAGTCATTTAGACTTAGTGCGATGTCTCTGCAGCGTATGTGGGATCTGTTGGCGTATTTGGGTTCTAAGTTGGTGTTCCTATAATTTAATGACGTTTTAAAATTTACGTTCTGAAAAATCCATCGTTTTGTTGCTTTCGGTCTTAAAAACGCGACGCAATAACCGTCTGTGGGATTTAGTTTGCATGCAAACACTCCCCCCCCGCCGCGCATTATCTAAAATCTGCGACGTACTTCGCATCCTAACCTCCCTCCCCCCCTTTCCAACGTGAAACGCGCACTACGCGCCACTATGTATTTCCCAACTTCTCGCATGGCATCCTGGGAGCGTTACGCAACCAGCAAGCAAGCAAGCCAGCCAGTCGCCGGGCCTAAGGTGAATGAGATCAGGCTATGACTGCGGTCGGAGGTTTTACTTTTTGATTGTTTCGTGTTAGACAAATAAACTCTTTCACAGAGGACACTTCGTCCATTGAATAAAAGTCACCACTGTCGTGCTTTTCATTTTATTAATAAAAAAATGCGGTAGAATTTCGAGGTTTTTTGCTCTCCAGTCCTCCGGGCCTAATCCGATCCTTTTGAGTTGGCTTTGCTGCACAGCTTACTTGTATACCGTAGCAGCTTTTCTTCAGGCGTTTTAGCAAGCCGGCTGGCTGCCTCAGGAAAAAGACATTAAGCTCATTGTGCTTCTTACAACGACGGAGTCTGGTTGGAAGACCAGCTGGCAGCTAAAAATCCACCCTGGAGGTGTAGATGCTGAAAGCAGCTGGTGACCCCATCCACTTCCAACTGTAACTGTCTTTTTCAAAATATGCTCTGGCTGGAACTTGAAACAGACCAAGAGACAGGCAACGAAACGTATTTCAAAATGGAAGTTTTTTTTTAATAATGATTATTAAAGTGAGTACTCGCCTTACCGCAGCTCTCAGTGCAGCAGATCGGCCATTTTTTTTTTAAACTTGTTGTTACACTGGAAAAAAATTTCGGAAAAATGTTGGAAACTTTTCGGATAAAGGGGAAAAAAAGAGAAAATTTGAGACCTATTGCAAATTCCTTTTACGTAGCCTAATAAGTTTGCTATCAAAGCGTAAAGCCCAAAGCAGACTGGATACTCGCGGCTGCAGGGCGTCGCAGGATGGTGCACCAAGGACGTCAATATCGGTTCATAAATGCAACGCCAACCATACGATTACAGCAATTTTGCCCTTTACGCACGTGGTAACGCATCGCTTTGCAAGACAGTTTCTTCTGTCTGGCTAGGGCTTAAAAAGCCAATGCAACAGAACAGGTATCACGTAAAAGACGCTTAACAAAATCGGCTGTAATAACAAAAATTATCCCGACGTAATGTTTTTATTAATCAGATTCTCAATTATTATCTTCAAGTATAACTGTTGTCATCGACATACGTCTATTGGAAAGTGTATCTTTCAATGTATCTATGCACGTGTTAATGCTGCCTTTGCACGTTTCCGTTTGCCCGTGTCAGTATGGCTCAGAGGAAGGACTTCGGCCTTTGGTTTCAAAGGTCATGGTTCGATTCCCCACTCAGGCAGTCTGACATATAAATCCAAAAGGCAAGGTTTGCACCTGTATTTATTTAACTCTTAACTAAATACAGATGCAAACCTATTTACGATGCCTTTTGGACTTATACTTACTTAACTCTTGTTGCTGTCTTTAATCCGTATTTCACGTTTAAGTGTTCCATTCGTTTCACTTGGAGAGCGGCGATTGGAAAATGTATGTTTATGTGGCGTGTTAAATGCTGCCGCCGTGTCAGTATGGCTCACCGGTAGGACTTTGGTCTTTGGTTTCAAAGGTCGTGGGCTAGATTCCCAGCTCAAGCAGTCTGACGTATAAGTTCTAAAAGACAACGTAAGTAGGTTTGCATCTGTATTTATTTGGCATACGTCCCTTTGCAGGAAAATGTTTTTGTTGAAACTTGAAACATCTCAAATTGTATTTTTCCAGTTTTTGGAAATTTTAGTTCGAAATATTTTCCGAAATTCTCTACAGAAATGTATCCATGCAACACTAGTTGTTACCGCATGAAACAAACTAATGCTCCTATGGATGAATTGGCTCATTTTTTAACCTTACTGGACTTTCTCGAAGCAGACAAAGAAGTTGATTTTATTTGTTAGTAATTTACTACAAGTTTACAGTTAACAAATTGGCGTTTGTTAGCCAGTGGGTGCAGAAGTCGAACTGTACCAGTGTTGCAATCGAACTAATTTGTTTGTTTGGGGAAAGGTATAAGTAACCCAAAGTAAAAAATAAAATTCAACTACCTATGTGTTTCTGTAGTGTTTACACCACGTGAAACCTAACTACGCAATTCAAATGTTTTATTTTTAACATTGACCCAAGCATACATACCACGCCACTCGTTTATAGTGTGGTATGTATGCCAGAAGCATAGCAGTTGCAACAAGAATGTACTCGAGCATAGCAAGACGACGCGGAATGAGCGAGCGACTCTGCTAGTATTGTGTGAAGTGGAAATTCAAAGAAAAATATTGAAAATAAGCTAATTTATTATACCGTTCGCACAGCCGAATAAGAACGCAACGTTAGGAATGAATTATTTTCCTAGTAACCTAATACGCGTGTTCGAAGATGGGTTTAGGTATACGGTCAGTCTTTCTAGGCCGAAGGAACTGTAAACTCTGCTAGCCGGGGGTTGTCAACGGCCGAATGAGTCAAAAAACGGCACGCTTACGGTGGAACTGTTTTCTCATCCGCCACGAAACCTATCGTCACATCTGTAACCGAATACGTGTCGGATATTCGAGACGTCTTATTAAAAAACCGAGATTTTAAGATTTATTGCTGTCTTCAGAGAATGGTGTGATATAGTGACTTTTACCCAGCAAATCACGTTTCATGGCAGGTCGCTTCCACATCCTTACGTGTGGCTCGTACAGCGATTGTGCACGAAACAGTGATCCCCTTCAATATAATTAGCGCTTCAAGCTGTCAAAAATTAACCGTTCGAGCATGGCTTCGTTTAATTTGGAGGTTGCTGATTAGATTTTAAATTTTAATAATAGCTCCATAAGTTTGCGCAGCAACTCTTTTACGGGAATCCTGATTTTCACTTCGCCTTGCCTATCTTGACGAAAATAAGAATTGTTTTTAAAGCACTAAAAGGCAGAAAAAAAACTAGTTAAATATACTCAAACATTTACAAGCAGGTTTAAAAAAAATGCCAGATGCATGACTAAATTTGTATAAAAATACTACAGGAAAATTTCGCTTTAATTTCGCCGTCTTTTTAACTAAGATTGTTCTATTATTAAATTGCGCCGCCAGATTATATAGAACACAATCCCGCGATCCAATGATATAATCAGGTGGTGTGATACAAAAAAAAATAACAAACTCAAGTTAAAGCGAAATTTTCCGTGATGAAAAACCCCTCCCGATGGATGTTGGAGAGCCACAAGTACATCTACACACAAATTTAATTTAATTTTCGGGAATGAATTTCCCCTTGATCACAATAAAATTCAGTAAAAAAAAAACGATTAAAAATACATGATTGCGTGTGGTGAACGACACTCAGTCCGCCATCTTGGAATCCACCTATTTTTGGATGTAGATATACTTTTGGTTCTCCAACACCTATCCGGAGGGTTTTTTTTTTTTATCACTAATCTTGGATAACACAAATTAATTGAAGTTTTATCTCGAAAATTTCCAGCAGTTCTGCACAATTTTAGTCACATTCGTAATTGTTCCTACCGCATCAAAAACTAATACTGGTAAAAGGAATCGCCAAGAGAATGGTTGCCCTCAAAAGTGCGATATCAACAGACCAAAACATTCACTAACTTAATCTTACCGACAAAGAGATCAAAGTAAGTGAAAAGTTATATTACTTTAATATCGCCTATCTGAAAGGTCATTTTAGCAACTTTACCAGTTTTGGCTGTTGATAATACGTAGTACTTACATGTTATAAATTCAATGGTAGACTCTCGATTGCAAATATAATTGAATTTACTTCTTCACTCCAGCATTAATTACAAATATGAATTTTTACAACCAGACATGGAACAACGAATTTATCCTACAAGCCAGCAAAGAGCGTCTCTGCCGATTGTAGCAACCTTTTGCGAGTCTCTTCCAACGGCGCCAAAAACCTTCCTTTATTGTCTGTTTTCGCGCCACTCAATTGATACAATTATACACAAGAGTAGACCATTAGTTCTTATGGTAAACCTGTTGCTTTCTTTGACGTTCGATGGCTTGGCCAATGTTTCCAAGTTCCTTCCTTCTAGAATGCGGTAATTACCCTTAATCGTAGGTAATTGGATAATAACAGTCATTAGTCGTTCGTATGGAATGCTACCACCAACCTTACAATGTGTTTATGCTGAGTTCTGTTGGACAGTGGTAAGGCGTAGAGATGGTTAGGTTTGACCAATGCCACAACTAGCTTTTTCCAGGGAGAAGTGCAAAGGTAAAAAATTGGATCTCTCCTCAACAAGTAAACAATTTTATTTTTTTTTTTGGGGGGTGCGGCCATTTGGCTTCCAATCCCGACCAAACTATCGAATTTTATACCTTTTGGCCCCTGACTTGTGAATTTTGGGCCCCTTACCTCTTGGGCCCTGGTGCCTTGCATCCCTGTAGTACCCTTAATTGCGGTACTGGTTTTGGCTTGATTAAAAAATAATTTTAAAATTCATTCAGTTGAAAACAGTTTTTGTCTACAAAATCAGTAAAAATAGCGATTTTCTCCACCACATGTGTGGTTCATCAGGCTACCAAATAAAAATGTTTGAACATTGATTTAATCTTTTGCTTCCTTGGTTAGTCAAGCCAAGACTAACCGCCTTTATTTTACGTTCTGGCTGCCAAACAATCTTAATAATAATAATAAGCAATGATAACCTTTTTTACAGTTAAGAGAAAATACTGTAAAAGGCAAGCAAGGCAGAGCTTTCACCCACTTACTCCAAGTCCAAAAAAAACATTTATGTGAAATTAAAACAGCCGGGTCAAAAGGAACAAGTCAACAGCTATGAAATATGAAATAAACACAACAATATTGCAATCACATTTTCCACATATCAAAAACATTTCGTAAAGCCCGTCAGGTTCTCCTTTTTTAAACCATTTTTTTTTTAAATTTGTTAAGAGATGGTGAGGCCACAACCGCTGACGGGAGGAAATTCCGAACCGGGACCACATGGTTTGTGCCAAAAAAAAATGTTTGTATGGTGCCTCATGGTTGAATGAATTTCCCATAGTAGAGTACATGGCAATAGTTAATGGCAAAGAAAAATTTTCGACTTCAATGTCAATGGCCACCAACATCTTGTCATTTATCATGTTTGCTGCCAGGAAAAGAGCTGAATTCGGCTAATTTCTTGACTACCATTGCCAGAATGGACCCTTACCAGGTCAAAGTCGATACTACCAAGGCAAAATAGAGATCATGGCCGTTGGGAAAAAAATATTTGTTTCCATTGCCCAAATTTGTGAAAACATCCCGTTCTACGTAACAGTGATCGATAATCGATATAGGCTGAGGAAGAGAAAGGGGGGAAAAATCATTTCCTTGTCCTTGTCCTTTTTTCCCGTTTGCCATTCGATTGAGCGTTCCGTTGCAACGCTTCCACTGATCTTCGTTTTTCTTGAACTATCCGCCAACGTCCAGTGTGGTTTCAATCGATTTGCTATACGGGGTTTCAGTTACCCGGCTGCACTTTCTGCGGGCCTGTGACCAATGTGCGATTACTTTGAGCAAACGGGAATATGTTCAAAGTCGGCATTTGTATAAAGGAAGGCCGCTCGGAGAATGTGTTACATTTTTGATCGATTATTCGCGTATAAACTTGTATATTGGATGAGTTGCCAAGTTGCGGAGTTGTATATTGGATGAGTTGCAAGGCGCCTTGACAAGTTAAATAAAGTTCAAGTTAGAGCTGTCTCCTTTGGTTCTAAGGAGGCTTGCTCCTAACGCAAACCAGGCGGGAAATGCCTCTCGACCACATCTACAACTTCGACAAATGAGAGGTGCCGAGTTTCGATTGGTGAACGTCCAAGAGTTTGTTGCTGTAATTTGCTGCATCATGGCGCCAAGGCCAAGTGAAGATTGTTCAAATAGAAACCGTAAAGGGCACAAGTTTGTGATTAAACGTTTCGGACTGACCCGAAAGCGGGACCGTTATGAAGGAAGGAAATTGTTTGAAGCTATAGAGCAGCAATAGTAACGCCATATTGGCGTCATCTGGAGAGCTAACTACAAGGGGCACGAGATTAATATGGAAGTAAAAAATAACGGCACTTCTAGTCAATCCAGTGCTGTGACAGCGGCTTTCTTAGGCCCGTATTCCGAACGCTGACTCAATACTTGCCCCCAAGTACGATTCCACTGAGCACGGATTGAAGTCAAGTATGGATTCCGTATTCCCAACGACAACTCGTACTTGAAGACTTGAGCAAGATTTCTCAAGTCATGCTCAGCCGAGCACGAGTTACAGAATGCCATTCCTAAGTTACTCTAAAAAGTCCTATAAGCTTCCGTTGGAAAACATATAACACGCACATTCTCGATAAAATACGGTGATAACTCCATGTAAACGTGAATACAAGTTGGGAATCAAGAACAGCAAACCATTGTGGAGGCATTAGTGTTAACGCTATTCGTTTTAAGAAAATAATAACCGAAAGAGAAAGGATGGAACAGCGATACCGAAAGTGAAAGTGCTACCGGCCTTTGCTGACGAAATACGACACTATACGAAAAACGCCAAAATCAGCTTGCTGCGCGTGCTTACTGTACGTAAAGATCCTTATATTATTCTTGAAATTATATATAAATGCCTTTACACTGAACTGAAATTGAAATATTACGTCTTAGGCAAGAAAATAATAATTTGATCTGCATTAATGTAGGCCCGTAGATTTTATCTAGAGTGTTTTTTATTCAAAAATGTAATTTTGTCCTTACAAAACCTATGTGCAAAACTCGATGATAAATATACCGGTACTTCAACACACTCATAGGTGTTCCTTTTAAATTAAATAAGTTCGTTATACGTATGTAAACAGGGGCGGAAATTAAAAAAAAACTTAAGAATTTAACAATTACGAAATTGTGTGATTGGTGCCTGTCTCCATGCTAGCTTTCCTGTATGACCCAGTTCTGCAACGTTTAAAACGTATGAAAATATTGCAGACGCATTTTTCCTTTTTTTTTCCGTCGTAGCAGTTTGGCACAGTCGCTGAAACCTACGAAAATTTTGCGAAAGCTATCGCGTGGGATGCACGAAAATAGTGAAAGCGTTTCTTGTCCTTTATGAAGAAGAAACAAGAAAAATAATTAGCAGCAAGCAATATAACACAAATTACAACAATATTATGGGTGCAAACGTTATATGATTAAGATATTTATTAGTCTTTAGAAGCTAACTAAGGAAATGTGGACTACTGAAAAATACGCACGGAATTAAACACGAAAGTTATGGTGTTGGGTGATGACAACTTAAAAAGCTGTCTATCATTTATTTAATATTTTGTATTTATGTTTTAATTATTGAGCTATTATGTTAACACAGATTTCCTTTTTATGCACGTATTGTCATCTACTCATATTGCTAGGAATGATTTTGTAGAAGCCAGGGCTTCACAGTGTTTATGTACGCTATTGTTTACTACGAAAATGAAATAATAAAAAAAAGAGAAAAACTAGCTGTAAAACATGGCAAATAAGAATTTATTCTCTATGAGTTTGTTATCAGTATATACCTTAACGCACTCTGCATACTACTTTGGTCTCTTCACTCCAGCCAAAAGAGGATGTAGCTGTGGGGATGAAATGCCCACCATACGGAATACATATAGTAATCGTCACCGCAACTGCCCCGCCATGCGTAGGGCTGCCAAAATGCACAACGGTTGAGAAGCGAAGCCGCTTCTTGCTTAAGGGGGGGACTTGAGAATACCTCGCACCTTTCTCGAGATTCCGTGCTTGAAACTTGACTTTGAGCACCAGTTGAAGTCTGAGTTTTCGTTCAGAATACCATTCTCAAGTTCGGCTTTAAGTTACCCAAGATTGGAGTCACTGCTCGAGTTAAGCATGGTTACAGAATACCATCGTGTACGTAAGCACGTTCTCGAGTTCAAGTCAAGTACCAAGTCATCGTTCGGAATACGGGCCTAAGGGCTCAGAAATGTTGTTTTCGCCGATTCCTTCTGCTGCGAGGTTGTAAACCAGAAAAAATAAAAGAATCCACTTGCTAAAATTTTGCAACTGCCAGCAAATCGAAAAAAAAATCCCGCGTTTTAGGCCTAAGAAATATGCTGTAACAGCATTGGATGCAGCAAGACGCTCTTCTTTTCCGCCTCCATGTTTATCCAATGTCCTTTGCATCTAGCCCAATTACTGGCTGGAGCACAGAATTATATATCACTAGCGGAGTCGCGCGCTTCGCTCGCTCATTCCGCATCGTCTCGCTCCCCTACCCCTCCCCCTCCCCTTTCCCCCCGTCTCGCTCCCCCCCCCCCCCCATTTAATTTGCCGTTCGGTCGGTAGATGGCATCGTATGTTCGCGCTGCTGGCCGTTGCGTTCCGGGCGTAACTACTATCTCAGCGGGGCTTGGCTGCTACTCTTATAATTTGCCGTTCCGTTCCGTCGGTAGATGGCATCGTATGTCCTGCTGGCTGGCTGCTGGCGGAAGATGCAGATGACTGTTTCGTTGCTTGCTGCTGCTGCGTGCGGATTTAGTGTAATTATATATATAGATAACATGGCGTTATTGTTACTGCTCAATAGACTTTAATCGGTACATTTAATACAATGGAATACACAAAAATTCTAAAACGGATGTCGAGTAGATAAGTTCCTTTCAGGAAAATTTGTTTTAAATAAATTTCGTGGCACCATATGTCAACTGAAGCACTCGGATGCGTTTGGAGATGAACCCACTCACTCAATTGTGAACCATATTAAAACCTTCCAGAAGGAAAGGCAGTCTAGCAATGGGAGGTTAAAATCCCGGGGTTCGAACCAAGAAACCTCCAATCATCGCAAGAAACCGAGATCATATCCACAACAGACAAGAATTGTAGCTGAACGAAGCTGGTAGTCTCTCACACTACCCTAGTCGTCGCTGTGTTGGAGGGAATTTGCTAGGATCCTCTTTCCAGTCGCCAGCAAGATCACCTTCTTCAGATAACTTGGCTGAGCTACGCCACCTCTCATTGCTGGGAAATGGCATAGCTCAGCCTAGTTAAGATCTACGATGCGATCTAGATTTGGGGTTTGGTTAACACCTCTTTAATGTGTGGCGCAGTTGCAACTCGGACCACTGCACTGTGACTGAGGTTGGCGCTAATGAGTTAGCTGTCGACCTCAACCCCCCCCCCCCTTCCCCCAAGTTACCTGAAGAAGTTGATCTGGCTGGTTATGACTACCGCGACGGTATAGTACACATCCTTAATATAATTTTCGTGTATTTTAATGTATTAAATGTACCGACTTAAGAGTGCAACTTTAAACGGTTTTCTTGCTTGATGATGTCCCCGATCTGTGGTCCGAAACGTCGTAACGTTTGGTATATACTTATGCACTTTATAGCTTTCATTAGATGAATCTTGACAAGAGCTCGATTACTATTATTTAAGGCCAAGGGAATGTTGGAGCGGCTTATTTCACAGGTTCGAATCAGTTTGTGTAAGACTGCAAAAACATTTTTGGCCTACGAATTCCTTTATAATATTACAGTATTTTTTTCGGTAATGACGAAAATAAACAACTGAGCAAACAACAAGCATTTAATTATGCTGCACACGCCTATTCGAAACGCTAAAATCGAATTTACTAAATTAGTAAGACTCTTTAAGAGATTACTGTTGGTATAGTTGTACTAAAGTTCAGCGATTTTATCCAGAATATTTTTTCTCTTCGCAAAACGAGCCTACCATGCTCGACTTGCACTGAAAAAAACCGCAGCTTTTTTGTACTCTGTAATTATACATATAAATGAAGCTTTACTCGCCCTTTAATGGTCACCGACAAACAAACCACAGATATATACAGTATGTCTCACTTAGACGAAGCAGTTTGCTTGCATTCTCGGTATGCCCATATTAGGGCTATGACGTCACCTTCGTGAATTGTCGTACTTTTACGGAATTACGAAGCTGCTTCTCGTCAGAATTCATACGTTTTAACTTTGTTTACGAGTGGCATAAATATTAGGTTTAGGCCTTAACTCGAAATACCAACGCTGAAGCAGACGAAATTGCAGGTAGGATGACGAAATGCGATGGGGCTAGTATCGCAGTGACAAATAGAGATAACATTGTAAATCGAAATTACTTTGTAAATCAAACATCGAAATCGAAATCGTAAATAAGTAATAGATATCAGTGAACTATAGGCGGTTTAACGGCGATATTTGCTCGTTTGCGAGAAACGGCTAGTCCACTATCGAGGGGGTGAAGGGTAATCGCACGAGCACGATAGCGCGAATGGATTTTCCTTTACCCCCGAGATACTAAACCGCCTATTTTCACGGATATGTGTTTTAATGGAAGATGTGACGTCAAGCTAACTTATCGACTTATTTGAGATCTAAAAAACTTTATTTGAAAATTTTATTTGTGAATCATAATGAATTTAAGAACATTTACATACGACTGATATGTAAATCCCGAACTTAAACTTCCGGGTTAAACTTCTTGTCTACGAAAGGCTCACCTATGGGAGGACGTCCTGTTTCGCAGTCCCAGTCACCGACTTTCGTGTTAAAGGTAAAACTGTATTTTTTCTACTTTATTAGTTTAAATAAGATATAGAGTATAAAATGCGCTATTCGCTTCAGTCTCGTAGGTTTTTAGATGTATTTAGGTGTGTTTACTAAATGTCAATAGCCTAGTTTCGTACCGTCGGAACGAAAGGTTGCCAGGTTGGACCATTCCTCCATGGGTGGGGGGCCTAACATAGTACGCGAGGTTTTATTTTTGTGTTAGCCCGAAAAATGTCGCAGATTGCAAATGTGCCTGTTTATGCTGGTTGCAATGGGTGTGCTGGTTGAATTTGTGTTGTGTACGGTAGTTTTGCAAAGTCGGTCATTATAATTATGTCACACATGGTGGAGCAGGGGTTGTGTAGACCCCGAAAAAAGTGTTAGATTATCAGAAAAGTTCGGGTTTTCAAAATTAACCCACGGTGAGGTGTGCGGGTTTTCAGATTAACCGTGTATAACGGCTAGACTTTTAGCGTTGGGATGTGTTAATAACCTAAACAAATGCTAAGAAATCTACACAATTAACGAAAGTAACAAACTCTTTTGACTCCCACACCGATTGTAGACGCTGCATTAGACTGGGGTGGCTAACTAACATGATTTTACATTCACTTTGATCTCATCCTTAACACGAAGTTGACCTACATTAGTCTACAGGAAGTTATGAGGACTAAGACGTCTTGTGATTAAGACGTACCCTTTCACGAGCTCTTTTCGCTCCTAAGATGTCAAGTCTGTTAGATTAGAACAGCTAATATTATAAACAATCGAAAACAAGATGGTTGAGTTTAATAGACGTCATCGTAATGAGATGTCAATATTATAAGATGCCAGGTATATAAGATGCTTACCAAAGCGTCTGCTTTAAGATGCCAAACTGCTAATATGGCGAAGACATCTTAAAAACGGTCGCAAATATAAGATGCCATCACATCTTCTTTTAAGATACTTATTTTTACAGTGATGTCAGGTCTGTCAGCCAGGGTAGCAGCTTCTTTTTTGGTATTTTTCAAATGTAATACTTAATAATATTTTATTATCTGTTTTAAACTTGGAGTGTTGCATCAAGTGACTGTAGAAAGCGCACAGGTTCCTATTCGTGCCTGGGTTAAAGGAGGGGGGGAGGGGGCAAAGTGAATTTGCCAGTGTGGTCGTTTAGTAAGCCAAGTTGGAGGGGCGAAGCAGGGCTTAAGTCAGCGCTTACAAAGCTTTAAATAGCTGAATTTCATGTAAGACACATTTTTCTTTATCCAAGTAATTTGGCGTGTGCCAGATTCTGTTTGTTGGTGTACGAATTGCGAGAGGATATCTCCTCGAGCGAAGCGAGAAGACGCCAACGGCCCGAGCAAAGCAAGCGATGTGGCTAGTTACATTTAATATTAGCCAAAGCAGCTTCTTTTTTGGTATTTTTTAAATGTAATAATTACAATTAATATTAGCCAAAGCAGCTTCTTTTTTTTTTCCCTCAAACATAGTAGAACGACTCGCAATGTAAATGTTCCTGTTCACTAGCGTTTACTTAGTAGTTAATATTAAATTCGCTGGTTGCTTCTGGCCTTTACCGGAACATGTGGCTTTCGAGTTGTCTATACTTGATTACCATAGCGACGATGCAGCTGGTGATCCTCTCCCCCGACCCTCGTGTTTCGTGACAGTTCAGGCCGCCCGCGCACTGAGCGGCCAGGTCGCGCGGCCAGTGATCGTCGCGGCCAAAAAACACGGCGACGGGCCGCGCGTTCATGTCAGTTTTTCAGCGATAAATCTCGATCACGTGGTGAAAAATAAACCTGGAGCAAGCATTGTCGCTCTGTGGCCGCCTGCACGCCGCCCGAGATCCCAGTGGCTGCGGCTACATGCTGGCAGCTACGGCCAAGTGCACGTTGCTACATACACCGTAAGCATTCTCGTTGGCCGCAGCGACCTGGCCACATGGCTTGGCCGCTGCGTGCGCGGTGGCCCTAAGTATGATAAACGCGGCACGGCAGTGTCACTTTATGGCAACAAGAAAACAATCCCCACGGGAGTTTCTAAAAGATAGCATTCAATGGTTTGTTTTCGACTCGGTAAACCCGAAATGGCCGCTATGTTGGATTTTAAAGTCGCTGTGAGGTGCAAGATTTCTGCTGTCGTTTGTTCACTGCTAAGTAAGCCAGCTAAGTAAGCCAGTAGACACCGATTCAGTTGTTTGATATATAAAACATTTATTCCTTAATATTTTTGAACACATTCCTAACATTCAGATAGAAGATGGAAAGGTGGAATCATAACAAAATGAAGCCAGTAGACACCGATTCAGTTGTTTGATATATAAAACATTTATTCCTTAATATTTTTGAACACATTCCTAACATTCAGATAGAAGATGGGAAGGTGGAACCACAACAAAATGAAGCCAGTAGACACCGATTCAGTTGTTTGATATATAAAACATTTATTCCTTAATATTTTTGAACACATTCCTAACATTCAGATAGAAGATGGGAAGGTGGAATCACAACAAAATGAAGCCAGTAGACACCGATTCAGTTGTTTGATATATAAAACATTTATTCCTTAATATTTTTGAACACTTTCCTAACATTCAGATAGAAGATGGGAAGGTGGAATCACAACAAAATGAAGCCAGTAGACACCGATTCAGTTGTTTGATATATAAAACATTTATTCCTTAATATTTTTTAACACTTTCCTAATTTTCAATTGGGGATGGGTAAGGTAGAATTACAACAAAACGAAGCCAGTAGATACTGATGCAGTTGTTTGCTTTATA